>SEOQ01000855.1:0-11989 GCA_004679275.1 Dentipellis fragilis
TTCGCGCCTTGCGATACGCGACATGCTGTGTCCGCCGTGCAGGTTTGCGATGAAGGAGGAGATGTCGAAGGGACAGGCGAAGCTGTGGGTCGGCTTGCCTACGCTGTTTGACCTGGGTACTTGGTTCGAGATCGAGAGGAAGGTCAAGGCGAAGCGCCTGGAGCTCGCGAAGATGTGGTCGCCGGACGAGGAGATGCTGTCGTAATGGGATACCTGGCGTGGAGTTTTCTGGCATTAGCATGGTTTAATTGTTACCGCATTGTTTTGTTATAGTATGCTCTCGATTGGGACTTTGCGCACTACTCGACATGGACCTTAGGAACCTGTGATTTACTTGTATTTAATTAGCTGTTTCTATAATCTACTGTATTGACTTGAAGCTACCCACCTTCCTGAAGCACGTCGTGTTACGGGTTACGGTGAATGAGTGGACAAGCTCAGCTACCTGCAGGAGACCTCATCGTAAGCAGCCCGAGCAGACACTATGCCGATGTGTATGCGGTGGACTTGGAGGACGACAGCAGATGATTGAACAATGATTGATGGACGTGGAGTCACGGCGCTGGCGACCGCGAGATCATTCCTGTACGTATACACCCTAACCTAGTAGGACATCGTCGATGTCTACGACGCCGGGGGGCTAAATCATGGACATCACGACTTCAGACCGGCGTCAGCAGGAAGAGAGACATGCCTGAAAAAATCGCTGTTTCCTGCAAAGCTAGCCTGGAAACTCGCAAAATGTGGATAATGCATGCTATAAAAATATCCAGCTCCGGAATATTTCGGACACGGGGAATCGAACCCCGAGCTATCGCGTTCACTAAATGAGAGGCGATAATGTTAGCCATTACACCATATCCGAATTAATAATGTCTAGCCTTTGACATACTCGAGCTCATTGTCAACTATAACTTGCAGGCAGCGTTGTAGACTCGCTATCCTTTGGCCATACGATCACGCTCATTGCACTTTCCTGAACCTTGAATCAAGTATATGGGCTGTCTGTTGAAGAAAGATGATCCATGTCCATGTGGCCTGTCGGTAGGCAGGTTGCGGGTCCCACCGCTAGCTACAGCTCGGTAATATCCACCAGTCCAGCCGCACCATACAAATAAACTGTATACCATCATGCATAAATGACGCGTTCAGTATCTCATGAGCCCCGTCATTACACTCTAGCTATGTGCCAGACAGCGTCTAGGTTGGAGGAAGAAAGGGGCACGCCTGGCCCTGGACGCGCTAGTCGCGTCCCTGTTACAGCCTAGTCTAAAGCGCGCGGCGTGGCCTTCGTCAATTGACGTCCTTCTTCCCTCAGACGACCACTACGACCATGGCTACGACGCAAACGTTCACCGAAAAGCTCGCGCCATTCGTGAGTTGTGTCCGGAATGAACGTGAGTGCTAGTTGCCTCTGCATCGAATACAACTCACTGTCTGCAGTGAGCACGCGTTCTCCGCTCTCGCTGGCGCTTTTGGGGCTCGGAACGTTCACGGCGGCATCTGTACTGCTTTCTCTAATCTCTCTGATATATCGTATCTTCCTTTCTCGAGGCACTGACGTGAGTCTGAACTCCCTGTCAAGAAATCGCGTACTGACAGCATCGTGTAGCTCAAGACATTCGGTGCCAAGAAAGGAGCATGGGCTGGTACGCTCGCAGCTTCCTCCATCCATCCCCACTCTCTAATCACCATCACCTTTCATTCCAGTCGTAACCGGTGCATCCGATGGCATTGGCCGTGAATTCGCCCTTCAGCTCGCCAAAGCCGGCTTCAACATCATCCTCGCCTCGCGTAACCCCGTCAAGCTCGCAGCTGTCGCACAGGAGATCCGTGAGTCGCTCCGCACATCTCCTACACCCCTCTCTCATGACGCGTGCCACTGGAAATGCAGACGACAAGGTCGGCAAGAACGTCCGGACGCAGACCCACGCAATCGACTTCGCACACGCCGACGACGCTGCCTACGCCCGCTTCGGCCACGCCCTCCACGGGCTCGACATCGGTGTCCTCGGTGCGTCCTCCATTCCTCCCACTCTGATCCCCTCACTCATCTCTATACCTCTGTCCATCAGTCAACAACGTCGGCAAGTCGCACGCGATGCCGACCGACTTCGTCGACACGCCCGCAGAGGAGCTGCACGACATCATCGCGATCAACGTCCACGCGACCCTGCGCGTCACCGCGCTCGTCACGCCCGGCATGGTCTCTCGGTACGCTTTGCCTCYCGCGCCTGACGCGTCCGCATACCCTGACGCACGCCCGTACCCTCCCAGCCACCGCGGCCTGATTCTCAACATCGGCTCCTTCGCCGGCTCCGCACCCTCGCCCATGCTCGCGACCTACTCCGCCTCCAAAGCCTTCCTCGCGACCTTCACCGCGGCGCTCGCTGCCGAGCTCAAGCCGAAGGGCATCACCGTCGAGCACGCCAACACCTACTTCGTCGTACGTCCCTCCTGTCTATCCCCCTCTTCTTGGCACACCGCTCACCGCGCACCGCGCACGGACCCAGGTCTCCTCCATGTCGAAGGTCCGCCACCCGTCTGCGCTCATCCCGCTCCCGCACACCTACGTGCACTCCCGTGCTCGCGTCCATCCGCGCCGGCCGCGCCCGTGCCGTACTGGACGCACGCGCTCCTCGACTATGTCATGCACAGCGTTCCCCGAGCGCATAGTCGTCGCGTACGAGCACGCGCTGCACCGCGATATCCGCAAGCGCGCGCTGAGGAAGAAGGAGCGGGAGGCGAAGAAGGCGTGAGCGGTCTGTGCCGCTGCGAAAGCTCTCGCCGACGCTGGCGGGCTGCAGGCTGTAGTGGGACTTCGTGTCGAGCAAAATTGTTTATGTACAGCGTTTCAAATAATGCGTTGGCGTTGTGATGCTTCGAGATCTTGCGCTGCAGATTCAAAATGCGACTGTTGACATCCTATCCTACGTGTGCCTTTCTCAGCTATCGTGCTCTCCAACTTCATCTCTTGCTTTCAAGACACATCTTCGACCATACTAATTGTGTGCAGTCCGTGCAATATGTATCGGCACTCCGGATCCCGAAAATTAAAGAACTAAATACAGTCCTGGACCACCCCCGTCGTGCCCGCAAGTAACCATACTGTATCGCGTATCGCAAATTATCAAAAAGAGAGGATAGGTCGGCATCGTGCCACTAAGGTATCTACTGTATGTATGCAGGTATATATCGGATATCGGTCGAGAATCAGCTTGAAAGGGTCGGTGGTGGTGTGATGGTGGTGGTGATATATGTAAATGCTACAGACGAAAAAAGAGGGAACAACAACAGGTCGACCCCGCGTGGCGGGTTGGGGGCAACATTCGGTGTAAGGAGTGAGGGGAGGGGAAGTGGTAGAGGTACAGAGAGCGGAAGAGGCAGGCTAGGGCGGGGGTACAGGAGAGGGCTATGCGTGCGGACGCCGGCGGAGCTTCGACGTTCGGGGCGCGGGAGCCGTGGATACTGCGCCGAGGCCGTGCTTGGGCATGTAGTCCGGGTCGATCTCGTCGCATTTGAGATGAAGCAGGAGATTGTGGACGAAGGTCTGCTCGTATCTGTCAAGTTCACATGAGCCATTTCCTTCGAAGCAGAATAGAGTAGGCGGGCTTACTGGGCATTGGTGAACACAACGGCCATCGAGTCTGAACTGCATCGCAGCAAATTCGGGGCCATGACAAGCGCGAGATTCGCACTCGTCATCTTCGTCGCGACCAGGACCTTCTCATCGAGGAACAGCTGCAGGAAGCTCACAACGAACAACACGACGCGGCGATTGATCGTGGGCAAACGCTCGACGATACCAACACACGCGTCAGGGTCGCCGCCGTAAGTGATGCAGTCGTTATACATCTCCTCTGGCACGAGCGGGTCGCACAGCTCGCGCAGCCACAGCTTGAGCAGCGACGCGAGCACGTGCGGGTCGTCGACGCCCTCGAGGTTGTAGTATCCCTTGTCGATGCGCAGCTTCAGCTCAGACACCGAGTCGCCGTCGCCTGGCACGCGGAAGATGCCCTCGGACTTGGTACCGCCGAGTGCGAGGATCCCATCCGAGAGGAAGGGGAGGATGATTGGGATCTTTTGGTGCGGGTAGTTGCGCTCCTGCAGGCGGTAGATGGCGTCAAGCGACTCGCCGAATGTCGACGGGTTGAACGCGGCGTCCTAAGTCCTCGTGAGATTAGGGAGCGTACACGGCAGAAACAACAGTACGTACCGAGGCGGTCTCGATTTCCGATACCGTTGGTGGCTTGCCTCGAGGTCCCTTCTTTGCGATGATCGTCAGCCGCTTGAGGCAGTACTTGGCCATGATGTCCACTCGTCCCTCCGTCTGACCTGTCCGCTGATGCAAGAACGACTGGAGATATGGCTCGAAGTTCTTCGACGGCGGGAATGTGACGAGAAGCACACAGAGAAGCTGCCAGCCCTTGAACACGCTTTCGCTGCGCCGAAATTAGCATCAGTACTCAGGTCGCCTATCAAAGAGGGTGCAAAACATACGTATTTGCATTGCCCGTAAGCTGCTTCGTAAGTTGGCAGTAGATTTCATCGCGCAGCTCCCCGTGGGTCAGCCCCTCGCCGAGAAGCCACCGTTCCTCTTCCAAGAGCCCAAACATCCCCGAAGGGAGTGAGGTCGTGGATGCACTGAACGATGGTACGGTTGACGTCCCGTCGTTGTGACGCGGTCCGCCCCGGGCCTCCCGCTCTCGATCGCCCATAAGGCGTTGCATGACCTTGAAGATCTTGACAGCATCCTTGTGCAGCGGCCGCGGGAGGTTGAGGAGGGGCGACGCAAGGGGCGCCTGTGCATCATGCAAACGTCAGAAGACAGGTACAACTGGAGATTGTGCAAGCGGACCTTCTGCCAAGTCATCATTTGCTCCATCGGAATCTTGCGTTTGAATATGAAACCCGTACGGTGTGTCGAAAAGTACTGCCTCGCAAACTCGGATTCGACGAACTGCTGGATGTCTCCTGCAAGGTCTGAGGGCAGGATGGGATACAATCTGGACGCGATTTAGCATCTTGTCTGTCTATGATAGACATTACACTCACCCGGTACTCAGCGTAGCAGTGGTACTCCCATGAGAGATGATATGGCGCTGGGGAGCCTCGACTAGTATCGGTTTGCCCTCCGCTCTCGTCTTGACAGGACTTAGCTTCATTGTTGCCTCTGCGAGCCACTCTCAACGTCTACCCTCAGACAAACGGAAAGTACCACACACCAGTGTTGAACACAGGCCCACTGATCTCCCTGCCCGCAATCTTAGGTCCAGCTGAGGTGTCCCGGCAGCGGACGCTTCGGCGACGGCGACACGATACTCAACTTCTCCTTCTCCCCATCCTTCTCCATTGCGCTCGCATACCCGCTCTCTACCGAGACCTTCCCAATGGACCTAGGTGAAGGTGGTGTCTGCGCGAGAAGCTCAACCGCAGCGTGGAGCGATTGCGGCGGGGAACGCTGCGGGAGATACGATGCGTTCTTGCCCCGAGGACGCTCATCAATCGGAGTTGAAGGGGCGGAGGTCTTAGGCGTTGGCGGGCGCTGGCTACGTGTCGAGCCCGAGCGGTTTAGTGAGACAGCGGAGAGCGACTTGCGCGACTGTGCAGGCGAGGATGGCTCTGAGGCCTCACTCAGATACGGTGAGCCCGGGATCGGCGGGAGGTGGCCTGCAGTGAGACTGCCCGCGCCGTGCGACCATGAGCGTGCGCTACCAGACGACGGCGCGTGCGGCGCGGGGCCATGTCCGAGAGTGTGGTGCTGGTCACTGGAAAAGCTGCGTCGGATGGCAGGTGCCTGCGAGCCCTTGCGGTGGGCGGAGGAGTTCGCGGGGCTACTCGCGGAGGCGGGGATGCGTCCGCCGCTGCGCGAGGAAGACTGCGAGGAGCGACCTTGTGCGGGCGGGGGTGAGGTGCGCTGCTCGGCGGCGTAGGAACGTGAGCGCCCATTTGAGGGACGTCGCGCAGGGGAGGACGACGCAGCTGCGATGGCTTCTGAGGCGGACACGGCTTCTGCGGTCGTAAATGTTTTGGAGAGGCGGCGGCCGAGGGCCGTGTTCTGCAGGAGATAGGTACGAGGAGGAAGGGTTTGAAAAGGAAAAGCTTACTTGAAGGACGGTGAGCGGGATGACGAAACCCTCGGGCTTCTCCCAGACAGTTTCGCCTGTCTTTGTGTGGTAGTAATACGGAATCCCTCCGCGGGACTCGTCGCTAATCTCCCACCACTCGCCGTTATCATTTGGGGGAAGCCTGATGCACGGACGTGTCAGAACACACAGACGTTCAAATTTATGAACCGTACACAAAATTCCCAACTGGAGGGTCCCAAGAGACCTGGCCAGTTGCAGGGCACGCGAAGAAAGACGCGCCGGACTAGGCAGGAGGCAGGTGCGAACTTAGCGAGGATCCGCGGCACAGGACACACAACGCACCTGAGGATCGACGAGAGTAACCCAGAAGTTGGACCCCCACTGTGCTTCGTCTTTCGTGCTGCCCACTGTGCCAGTTGAGCTCTTGGGCCGTCGGAGAGCAGGCTTGACAGGTGCGCCGTTGACGTGGACCTCGGGCGTGCTGGCTGCCATGTCGGCGTTCCGGCCGGCTTTTCCTTTGTCGGGCGAAGTGTGTGTGCTATTTAGGGAGCCATTTGTAAACGAGGCAGCTTTGGGCGATAACGGAGGGTTCAGGGACATCTAGTTGAGAGAAAGGAAGGACGGGCGGCGTGCGGGGAAGCGGGGCGGTTTGAGCGAGGCGCGCGGAGGTCGGAGATTGCGGTAATCAGTTGTGTTGTAGCCAGCCGTATTATATCCTGGTGCAAGAAAAGAAAAGTGAGAGGTGTCGCGGGTTGTCTGCTGCAGAAAGGTGGGTATATGGTCCAGAGGGCGAAGGAAAGAAAGATATCAAGCTGGCGTCCATTGGACTGCCGTGAACCCGGCTTCGCGTACCTAGAATGTTACTCATTATGTAATTTTTCTTCATGTCACAAGTACGCTTGCGAACCGATGCATGGACGGTTCACAGCCGTTGCGCTTTTCACAGGACAGAACGCAGAAAAGGACGCAGATGAGAGATGCTCAGCAAGATGAATGATCTGGTAGTAAACAGCGTCCGTGGCTCTGTATGTCGGTGCAGCTGCATGCCTGCATCAAAGCCTGATTCGAATACCAAACCCTGTCCTAGGGTATAATTAAACCGTGACTGCTCGTGTCACGATATCACACTATCTTCTCAACGCATTGCCATGCTCACCAGAATGCATAGAGGTCCCATAGAAAAGTCTTTGGAAGCTTCGGAGCTTGGTCTTCAAGAAGGTAACGATCTGATGATACACCCTTGTTGACACTGACTACATACAGATTGTTATGTGACAATAATGTGACTGGCTACGTCACGATCGTATAAATTCTACTAATAATAAAGTATTTATAATGTCCACAGTAAAATAGTATCATCCACGGCGGAGAAATTACTACAGCAGCATGCAATGTAAGAAGAGATAGGGAAAGAAATATCTGAAAACAGAATACGACAGAAGGGAAAGGTCAACGACGTAAGAGAGCATAATGCAAGAGGTCGTGTGACGTCCCGTCGGACGCCAATACTGTTGCATCCTCCATGTTACCGAAGAGCGTGCGGATGCAGTCAGCGGCGCCAGAAAGATGCGCGGCTTTGGCACACGCCGCGTGGACCTTGAGGTAGCGCGGGTCTGGGAGGGGAAGCCGCTCGGGGTCCGGCGTTGTGAACTGGACGCGTCTCTCCGAGGTTTTGATCGACCTGACAAGGAAATCGTATGCTTTCGGGGCTTTCACTGTATAGCAATGGTCTGGGCTCTACAAAAAATCATCAGTCATCAAGAGATACGGAGACTGCACTCACGAGTACAAAAATGCTCAGTTACTCACGTTCGGGGTTTTCTCTAGCCAGATGTTCAGCTGGTCGAAGGAATCGTAGAGGTCGGGGGCCAGGGTGAGGACATTCTCGAGGCGATGCACCATCTGGGAGTCGAGCTCTTGGCTATATACGATGTCACCATAACGACCAAAGATAGCATAGGCCGATGTGGCATACGCAGTCTGTCGAGAGCGAGATGCTGAATAACGGAAGTCGTGTCTACCACACCACAGTAGCGGACGCACTCGTTTGGAGCCATCAAGGCCCTCGTAGGGACAGAATATGATATGAGCGCAGCGCGTGGTCACGGCCTCGCTCCCATCGTCAAGGAAAAGATTTTGTTGCAAGATTTCGAGATCCAACTTCTGGGACAACATGCACCTGTACCCGTCGCGGACCAAAGCCTAAACGATGACTTCCATACTGAGTCGATTTGGATAGTGAGCTGGCGAATGGACAGAGGACGCACGTTTCGTTTAGCAGTCAGATAATCCGTCGGAGTCGTGGCTGATAGCGCACGAATCTCAACGTTCTGCACAATGAGGTCGATCACTGGTTCTTCGTAAAGAGATTCAGGAAGAGTATCCGTGTTTTTGCTTCGGAAAACTGATTTAGATAGATGAGCACACAACGCCGGTAGAGGCCGCTAAGGTGCATGCAGGTTTGACTTACAGCAGCGAAGGAGGTGATCATAATATGCATTCCCAAGCTCTTGAAGTTCCCGATCATTACTACATCGTACGATTTCTGCAGCAAGACCTTCACGCCCCGCGTCCGTCGGTGCCTCGAGCAGCATGAACCCAAGAAGGCGCACAGAAATTAGGGGTTCCAGTTGCCAAGCGCCACGGACCGTGGCCCGGGGGACAGGCAGCGCTGATGACTTTGGATTCTAGGTTCAGACATGTGAGGTAGGCGAAGTGTACGATGGGCTCGAGAGAGGCATTGAATGGATTCGGATGAGGAAGAGGTTCGGGCATGTCGGTGTGCCAGTGTGCAAACGTCGCGACAATGGGCGCTTATTCGCCGAAGCAGGCGAAGCGAGCCCGAAGCGCCGGCCTCAGGCTGCTGCATGTGAAGTAAACCACCCGAGAGGTCTTCGCTACGCAAGGGACCATACTACATAAAACAATACGACGATAAAAATGTCGGAGATCAAGCAAGGGTATTCAATATCCCCCCTCAGCACCATCCCTACTTACTGCAACGTCTCCGACGCCCATGGCTGTGGTTCACCGCTCATCTCAAACACGATATCCCCTCCATGTGCGATCTGCTCATGCGTAATGACGGGGTCAGACAGCTTCTCGCCGTTGACCGTGAGCGACTTGATATACGGCTTCTTGGGCGCACCACGCGATGTGATGCGTAGCGGGGCTGGAGCACCAGGCAGACGGATGGTGACAGAGTCGAAGAATGGGCTTTACGAGCGAAGGGTGTCAGCTCTCCAGCTTGGTCGAGAAAGATGGAGACACTCACGTTCCAACGATGTAGTCCCCCGAAACGGGGTTTACAGGATAAAACCCGAGTGCACTGAAGATGTACCACGCGCTCATCTGGCCACAGTCCTCGTTCTGGTAGCACACGTTGAAACGAAGACGATGGGGGCCGACAAACAAGGACGTACCCCAGAAAGACCGATTGGCGTGTTGTTGTAGTTTGCAGTAGCGATTTCGCGCACCCGACTTTGCGATTTCGAGGCCGCACGGGCCATAGAGTAGAGGTACGGAATGTGGTGAGAGGGCTATCACATATCATGAGCACCGGCTTTATTTTCGAGGATATAATAGTATATCATACCTCGTTGGAGTGGTCATTATGTCCTGCGCGACCCCTTGGAGGTCAGTCATCTGTAATCGCAGAAGGGAACCTGCGCAAACACACCTCCGTCAAAGTGAGCATCCAAACTGCGCACAAACTGCTCCCTCCCACCACGCGCTTCGATGAGCTCGTCCATGGCATGCACGACATCGAACGAGTACGCCCATTTGTCGCCCTCCGTCCAGCCCTCGTCCTCGCCCGCCCATGCGCCGCTGGCATTGCGCGCCTCCATGAAGTCCGTCACATTATTGTAGATCGTGAATGGCGCCATCATAGAGCGGTTCAAGAAGAACGCGGCGTCGGATGTTTTGTTGAGGAGAGAAGCGAGGACGGCCACGGCGAAGTCGTCATCTGATGAAGTATGATCAGTAGACGTCTGGAGGAGAGTACAGGGATACGAACAAGCGTAGTCTAGTGTTCGCGAGGCCGACTCGGAGTGAACGTCGTCGGCGACCCATCCTTTCTGCTCATAAACAGAAGACAAGCCGGCACGGACCTCGTACCCTACGTGCTCCTCCCTATCAGCGTATCTGGTAGAACGTCTCTGTGAGCTCAATGGCAGAAATAGGGGGGAGGTGAAACATACACTGTTGTATTGTCATTTTGCGGAGGCACCGTTGCATCTTCGTGCACGGCTGCCCAGGCGGTCTCGAGGTCGAAGCCGGTGATGTTCTTGAGGACGGCTTCTGCGACTAGCGAGTCCGCATGGGTACCGACCTATAGCAGTTTGTCTAATCACTTTCTGTGGTTCATACAAGATTCGCGTACCATGATGTTAGTCTCTGAAGGCACAATCCAAACTGTCGGTGATTACGCAAAATGACAGGCCGCAGTCGTGTCTCACCTACAATATTCTTCCACATAGGCAGCCATCCACCCTTCATCCTAAATTGAATTTACGTGGAAAAAAAAGCTTCGGATAGACGAACCTCTTTATAGTCTTGCAGCATGCTCTGCACCATGCCGGGTATCCTCTCGGGCGCAAGCAGGATCTGCCAGGCCCATTCTGCGCGGAACGTGTCCTAATACACAAATCAGGCATTGCATCGATAGCGTACGGCATATGCATACCCAAATTGAATATCCATCATACGACTCGCCTTCATGGACGGCATTGTCATAGCCAGAATAATACTTCCCGTCTTCGCTTGACTCGTAAGGATACTGAACCATCATCAGCGACATTTTCGATCCCGTCCAACTTCGACATACCTGCAGCGAATGGAAGACGGCCGTATAGAACACAGCGAGCTCATCGCTCGTCGCGCCGTCCACCTCAATAAGATCCAGCTTGTTCGCCCACGCCGTCCTTGTCGTCCGCGCCGTCTTCTCCAAGCTTGTCCCATCCGGAATCTCCTTCTCCAAATTCCTCCTCGCTTGCTCCACCGATATGAACGACACGCCTATCCTCACATCCACCTCTCCGGTCTCCTCCGCAAACTGCACATACCCACCAAGCTCCGTCCCGTTGCGGTCCCGCTCGCCTGCACGCATGGTCCCGTTCTGCGTAGTGCCGAAACCCGCAAAGGGCTTGTCGAAGCGCGCGCAAAAGTAGCCACGCCAGCCGGGCGCGGGGTTGGGCCCGATGATGAAATCCTGCCGCTCAGCGTTCGAGCCCGTGATCTCGCGTGCGGCGGGGTCGACGGCGATGCTGCCCAGGGGGTAAGTCAGGTTGTTCACGTCTGCGGAGCCTATGATAGAAGGCCGCGATGCTTCCATAAGAACGTAAGGCTGTTTTGTCCCGGAGAACGTGAAGCGCAGGTGGCCGACACGGGAAGCTGCATTTGGTTAGCGTAAGTTGTTGACGAAAGAAGGGCTGTGACTTACTGGCACTCTGCTCTGCAAGAATCTTTCCACCCTCAATCGCATCCAAGTCTGCCTTGTAATAGCTAGGCGTAATAACTTCGCTGTCCTTGCTGAACTTCATACCGCGCTCTTCAAACACACTGCACACCGTGCCAGCCCCGGGTGCGACGATCGCCTGCCCGCTTTCTCCCATCCAAATTGCAGGCTGGTGTGTGCCCTGGAAGCCGTGGATAGCAGTGTCCGTCACATTGTAGGGGGTCATGGAGACGTAATTTTGACGCGTCTGTGCGACCCAGCGCGTCATGGCGAATGGAGGCGCGGTGGAAGGGATCATGCCGCCCGAGCCGTTGGGCGTATCGCCGCCGTTCCCGATGAGACTATGAAGGAGAGTTAATGGAGAAAATTGGGAGGAACGCGCAGTACTAACGCGTTTACATGGTCGACGGCTAAGCTCTGGGGGTCGCGGAAGCCGGAAGGC
>SEOQ01000856.1:0-11980 GCA_004679275.1 Dentipellis fragilis
TGCTGACTCTCGGGGTCATCGACCTCTTCGACTGGTTTAGATTTCTTATCAGCAAACAGTGCATGATTTCGATCGAACGCGCGACGACGTACTCATAGACATTGTTGGAAACGGGGACTTGAAGTCCATTGGGATGCAGAAGGCGAGGTTCACAGTGAAGGCTGAGCGTGGTCGGAGGGAGAGGGCGTTGGGGACAAGGACGACCCGAGTACGCTGTGCGACAGGCTTCCATTCCGTTGGGGCGCCTTCAGTACGGAGATGGTGCGGGATGGCGTGGCACGAGGCGCGTACTATTATTGACCCTGGCGCCTGCCATGCGGGACTGCTTGCAGCCGTTCTCAGTGATGCTGTGTATACTTGCAGCAGCGCGCACGACTCGTCCTAGTAGAAGACGAATGTTCGTGTCTTCAAGACCTCGGTTAAGCTCTCGCAAGTTGTACTGCTTACCCGTCGTGCCGTTCCCAATCGCAACCCGACTCGCGATTCGTCAATGCTCCTTCGCAATCCGCACAACTTGCTATCACCGGCTCTATCTCGAGTTAAAAGCCTTGCGATGACTCCCGAGGGATACCTGAGCTGAGTCTTCTTGTACGTGCAAATCGTCGCTGGCAGACAATGTAAGCCGTCGATGAGTCGGAAATGCGGTCATTGTACTCACATCATACGTCCATGGTCAACTCTCACACCCCTGCACAATTATGCAGCATGCCAATGGAGTCCACACTACCGGAAACTGTGCGACAGCACACCCTCATGAAAAAAGTGCTCTGTGAGCTTCCGTACGATGGCTCGTGCAAACGCGCCGCCTCGTTCACAGAAATCGGTTTTTGCAACGGGGGACCGCAGTTCGTACGCGATCTGACAGTCTGAAGGACTAATACACGGTCAGTATAAGCATGAGGGTGCATAGGATGCTCTTGCTCACCTGGAGTCATGTTTAGGCCTCTTCGAATTCACAGTCCTCCCTGACCTTCCGACGTGTACTCTGGCGCTGCTGGGCCGTCATCCTTGGGAGCAATGAAAGGCCCTTGGAGAGAGGGTGTATAAAACGGCAGAACTGCAACGCGAGAGCGGTGTGGACTGAGACAGGCGAATCCATGGCATGGGAGGAAAAGCGCAAGGACATCGTGTGACAGTTCCTGTTGTTCGGCGCTCGCCGGTGTCTCCGATTCTTCCTCTTGGATGCGCACCCTCAAGCTCAGGTTGTAAGTACGCATCAACATCGGTTACAAAACAAATTTTCTAGGCGTATTGTCCAGTAGGCTACTTATCTGTGTGCAAACCTGCATAGAGTGCTCAAAACTGCAAAGGTGTGTACCCAATATGTACACGCCTCGAAGACCTTACGGGAACACGCCCACAGTATACGAAGACCCTCTACCCTCGGTCGATATCACAGACCCTGGCCGTCCCCTTCAAAGTACGGCCTAAAATACCTGCGCGTGTCCTCGTCCTGCGCCAAAACGTGCTTCACGCCCTCTGAGCGCATGCAAGCGCGCCTTCCTGCATGCCCACGTAGGCGCAGAAGAGATGCTGTACCTGGGCTCTCCAATAGACGTAACTAATAACTTCCTGGAAAGTCGGCAACATCGAAGCAGACGTTCCCGAGCCTAGGAGGTCAGGACGTGCGTTTCGAGCAATAATCGCTCGTGCGCAGCATTACTACAATCGACAAGGGTATTCGTTCCCGAAGATCGACATCTACCAATCGAAGGCTACCGACGCCGTTACTAGCAGCTGTCGCATCTGTGGCTATGTGATCGCAAGTACTTGCGCAAGGCGACAACACCGCCAACAAGAATCAAGCTTGGACCTCTCGTCGTAACAACCTCTCGCCACAGTAACGTATGCGTATGATGTCTGGGCCCTTCCCCACTGTCTACTGCTGTAGCCACAGCGTATCTTTGCAACTGCATCCCTCCATTGAACTCTTGTGGCGAAATGCGCCACATCGATACTGCATATAACGGCTCGCTGTGCTTCGGGTTTTTGATCGATCTCGTTGCCTCACATCTTGTCCCCCACCCCTCCGACAACAAATTGTTAACAAAAACCCCAACCGCCATGCCATCTTCGCCCGCAAGATATACCTCTCAGTCCACGAAGTCCATGCTCACGAAGAAGGAAATCGCCGTCGCGCTGGCCCTCGTCGAGCTGCTCGGCAAAGAGCGGCGGGTACTGCACGGAAACTCGAAGAGACCTCTT
Source organism: Dentipellis fragilis (assembly GCA_004679275.1). Taxonomy (NCBI): domain Eukaryota; kingdom Fungi; phylum Basidiomycota; class Agaricomycetes; order Russulales; family Hericiaceae; genus Dentipellis; species Dentipellis fragilis. The sequence continues at coordinate 2,206 of SEOQ01000856.1, forward strand.
TTCCATGCAAAGCCAGGAAACATGCAAACTAAACGCTCGATGACGAAGGTCCGTGTGTCGTTAGATTTATGCGAGATGGTGCTGACCTGGTCTCTAACAGAAAAATGACCACTCAATGAACCCGTGAGAAGAGCCAGTTGATTCGAGAGCACACGTTTGTCCAGTCTCGGAGTCCGAGGCGGCGCCAGCAGCCGCAGCATCCAATACATGACAGTCGCTGCTGATGTAGCGTGCGCGAATGTCTGCATGTACACACGATATATGAACACGCCCATGCTCCCCCTGACTTATCACAACGCATACACATGAACTCATCTCCGCCGCGCGCAATGGAAGCCAAAGCGAAGCCTTGCTCACGTCGGTGCGTATGGACAGCATGATGCCTTGCATGGGGAGAGCCACGTCTTGTCAGTCATCGCGCCCACACGGTCGCATCACGTGGACGCGCGACGTCATGCCGCTCCATCCATACCATAAGTACTTAAGCTCTCACTCCCACCGCTGCTGTCACTGTCACCGTCCCGCACCCCTCTCTCCAGACCACATCCTCACCACCACGAAACATGGCTTCCATCATTGCCAGCGCAGCCAAGACCGCCCACGCCGCCGCCGCGTCGCTCCTCGAGAAGGCGCAGATCAAGGTCGGCGAGAAGGTGCCCACGAACGAGACCGTCAAAGAGGACAACCCCGCCAAGCCCATCACACTCGCCCTCGCTGGCAAGAACATCATCGTGCGTCTTTTTCCCTTTTCTGTCCCTTGCTGCCAGAATGTAAGTGCTGAGCGAGTCGCGGGCGATCAGGTCGGCGTCCCCGCAGCATTTTCGCCTCCCTCGCAGCGAGGAAGTACCTGGATACATCGCGAAGTACGATGAATTCAAGGCGCGCGGCGTCACTGACGTCTACGTCGTCGCCGTGAACGACGCATTTGTCACCAAGTACGTCGCACTTTGCTTCTGGCTGTGAATCCAGCTCATATATGCGCCCAATTTCTGCAGGGCCTGGAAGGACAAGCTCGCGCCCGGAGGCACCGGCGTGCGCTTCATCGCGGACGACCAGGGCGCGTTCGTCTCGAACCTCGGTCTGCTCCAGGACGCGACGGGCCTGCTCGGTGCGCCGCGCGCAATGGTATGATGCATCTCTTGCACATGACTCGTGCACGCGAACTCACGCATCCACTTGTAGCGCTTCGTCATCGTCGCACAGGACGGCGTCGCGCAGCACCTCATCGTCGAGCCCGACTCCAGCGTTGTGACTATAACCGCGGCCGACAAGGTCCTAGCTTTGCTCTAAACCGTGTGCGTGAATCATGAATTGTACATCGTCAGTGCGTCAGTTGGAGGGAAAGCAAAAGGAAGAAAACAAGTGTATAATAGATACCAATGTCAATGTCTATAGCAATCGCAGTCCAGTATGCGCGAATGTGTAACTTCTATGCGTATTAAAATTTGACAGCCTGAAAACGCAACCTCGTGAATCATACAAGCAAATTAATAAATAGCGATCAATGCAATGCCTTACTACACCATCCCAAATATATCACACCATAAAGCCATCGAGCCACCCATCTATAGCTCCAGGGTATCTCAATATCACCACAACACTCAACTCCCATTACACCACACATTCCCATACCGGTCCTGCGCCGCCCCCGTACTCCCCATCCCCGCCCCACGCTCCTCATCATCCACATAGCCGACCCCATAGCTCGAATTCGCGCCGAAATTGCTCCGCGGGCACTTGAACCCGAGGAACGCGGGGCACGCGCGATCCGCCGCGTGGCACGTCTCGAGACACGGCAGCAGCGCCGTGTAGTTTTGGTTCTGGTTCTGTTTGCTGTTTCCTTCCAGCGCGGCTGCGAGCGCGGGGGTTGCGCGGCGCGAGCGAGGACGAGGCGGGGTACGGCTGCGGGAGGAGCGCGGGGAATGGCACTTGCGCGCCGTCGGTCTGNCGCNCATCTGATGACGATGTCGAAGAGGACGAGGTGGTGGTGGGAGGAGAGCGGCACCTCGATGCAGCTCGGCGCACGATTGCAGCGGCGAGTAGTTCTCGCGCCCGCAGGCGAGCGTCAGAAGCGACGCGCAGGTACGAGAGCAGCGGCNTGCTGAGCTCTTGCGGTCTTGCGGGAAGGTCGCCGCGGTTTGTGCGAGAGCAGGGGAGGGCNGTGCGGTGCGGGGCCCNGCNTGGCGGTGTGGGGGCAGTAGGGGAGCNAGCGCANGAGTAGGCAGGTGGAGGATGCGGTGGCNNGGTTGGGTTAGTGTAGGACGGGTAAGTCAAAGAGAGGCAACGCACCGGACTCGGTGGTGGAGTAGATCGGCCCGTCCTGGGTCATGTACGNGGGGCAGTTCGTCAACAGNGTGAGCTCACCAATCAGCTCCGCATCCCGGAGCCACTGTTGCCTCCCCGAGCGCNTTNCTCCACCACTATTCGACGGGTTCACGCGTGTTCCTGCGGCAAAACCTCGCATCGCGCATACGGTCTGCGGAAGNGNGGAGAGACTATGTGCGAAGATGGGCGAGAGGAAGAGCGTAAATTTTGGGACATTCGATGGAGGNNTAGGAGGATTATATTCGCGACCGGGAGCNTGTAGTTCCCGGGTAAGAAGGCTGGTAGAGCGATGATGATGAGAATGGCGGAGAGAAGTGGAGACCTTGATTGGAGGTCATGTCGCTGAGGAAGAGCTAGTCCGGGTGCTCGTGCAGCAGACCTGCGATGCTTCGTATCAGACCTACATATTCCAGACGAAGAAGAGACACACATTAGAGTTAGATGCGTCTAGCTCGAGACTGTCGGACGGCGACGCGTCTCAAGTGGCGAGCCTGCCGCCGTTGTCGGCTACAAGCCCCCGTCCTGCTCCCAAGACCCTGCGGGTCGACGACGAGCTCCCACACATTTCCACCGGGAATGCCATCTGGACAATCGACATCGGAGTTGGTGGNNAAGAACTGGAGNNCAGATGATGTGCGCGCAATGAGTGCGAGAGCGGCGCGGACGTCGAGGGCNGAAGCGCAACGATGAGCGGCGAGGAAGATGGGAGATCNAATCCGGAGAGCGAGAACAGCACGTTCAGTGAGATCGTTGGGCTGCNCGCGGAGCTGCGGCGAGCAGCAGCCAGGTAGGTAGGTAGGTAGGTTCCTTCCGGCAAGTGTCTGCCCCGGGCCAGGGGCGACTAATAGCTCTACGTCTATTCCAACCGACGCGTGTTCGCCGTTTCTGTGCAAACTTGAGTCTCTCCACGCCGGGCTCTCCGGCAACCTTGACTTGCCGGGATCCTCAGGCGCAGAGCGAGGGGTTCGAGGGGCNATCAAGGAAAAGGACGCTCATTAGTGCCTTGCTGTAGGATTGAATCTGCCGCCCCCATCTAATTTGAAAGTCCAAAAACACCAAATCTATTATGAACCGCNGCTTAGACGTTCAAGTACACGTAGAGAATCGAACCCGCGACTTGCAACCNACGCTTATTTCCAAAAGACGAAAATACGTCGCGACACGGATATTTTTGGCTGTAAAGTGAGGAAATAATAAACAATTACGCAGAAATCGTAACTTCTTCACTCTCGCCTTCATTCNGGAGCAGCACTCTTCGACCTTCGCGACTCACCCNTCATCAGAGATGCCCTCAACACCCAATTCGGCNTCTTGTCACTTCGACTCAACCTCAGCACGCGATCCGATTCGAATGGGTGAGGGTATCCTTCGATTGCGTTGACCCACTCGGAGTCTACGTACACCCAGGCCTGTGGTTGGTTTGTTGTCGAGTTCGTGTGATAGTAAATGTATCCCTTCTCGGGTGGTGGGCTAACACCCTTGGGCGGAGAAATGAGGGAGGATTTTGATGAGCTTGAGTACCAATAGGTCCGGCCCTTAGACTCCCGNGCATCGAACCCTCGGCTCCTGAAATGTACGACCATGCCAGATGCCGTGGACGATACATCCCTGATGACACAAGTTCAATGAAAATATATGTTGTTGTAAGTCGAATGCCTCACTTTGACCTAGTTGCNTAACTGAAAGGCGCGGGAGCAGGAGTGGCTGCGGCTGCGGGCCCTAAGGCAATCTGCCGCAGAGAATGCAGCAGTGTAGTANGCTGCTCGTCGGTATAGTTTTGGGGAATTAAATTGACTTCCACAAGGTGATCGAATTTCTCGGAATTGTTCTGGGCGACAGCGGAGACCAGTTGTCGGGCAGTGACCGAAGCCACCTCGGCGACGTCAGGGAGTCCAGGGACAAGCGCATTGATGATGTCTTCCATGCGCCGTAATTTGACNTCTGGGCCCATATCCGACTGGCCTCCATCGTCTGCTCCGGAAGTGGCCGCCGTCCCGGTGNTGGTAATAGGCCTAGCACGGGGATCATATTAGTTGATAAGTCGTTCTGAGTGAATGCAGACTCACGTTGTAGCGCTGCNTGCCCCGCTGCCTTCATCCATCCGCACGTGCTTCTCTTTCTGTTGGAGTCGGGTGGCATCAGCGCCGTTGTGGAGGTTGTTTAGCTGAGCGGGCCATATCCGATGCAGAATGCTCTCCTGTAATGACATTCACCCGTGATAAGTCCATCATCACCAACCATGTGAAGCTANGCTACCTCGGTGGATATGTGTACTGGAGGAGTCCAGTCAAGTTGTACGACATCGCCGTAGTCAGCAACTGGCTGCTCGGAGTTCCTGGGAGTGGGGGGAGCAGACATAGCAGGTATGAGGAACAAGCAACGAGGACGCCCTCAGTAAGAGCCTCACCTTTATCNCGATCGATGTTCGGACTCCTTCCGCTAATGGCACGGTAGTACTAGGTCTTCAAGCTTCGAGCTTCAGGATATCAGGGGCTAATCGATATCGTTGGGGATCATGCGTGTCGTGACAGGTCATGGCCTAGTAACCTTTCGGCGGATCGCGCTCCAAATGGTGACAGATAAACTGACGTCGATCGCCTGATCTATCCATCTGAGTCTGAAGTAGNGTTCCTATATCTACTTGTTTCCTGTTAGTCGATGAGGCCTATGAGGCCTAAGCCGGGAAAACGACTGCGTCGTGGGTAAGGAAGGGTAAATTTCATCGTGGGGACTTACGTATGAATGGCAAGAACCACNTCAAANGCCGNGCAGTGAGGAACGGGACCTGTTAATATCCCTATAAGCAAGCACTTGCTTATTGTTGACCAGCATGACGAGATGCACAACGAGATGGAGGAAAGTGCTGGCAGTGGATTAGACCAATAGTGANGACNGCTGCNCTGCAATATTATGGCNGTTGACAAATTGAGACAGCGGGAGTAGAAACATTTAGGTCGGAGATTGCCTAACCCAGACTTCGGACAGGCGTAGNGCCATTGGCCCACCTGGATTCCACGGATTTCAAAATGTCACCACTGGCAGGTTCGACCAACAACCGCTCAAAAATTCGGCAGTGACAAAAGGCACATTTATCNATGTACAATGNGTCCCATTGATGTGTCCGAGTCCACAAGAGTCGGAGAGCATCGGTATTGAATTTCCGATGAACTTTACGCCACCCGGGAGTGACGGCACNGCACACCCNGAAATCTCAATAGAAGGCAAAGAATTGTGGGTCCATGTGGATTCTCTCGTCCTGCCGACACCAATAGCTCGGTTCAGAAGCACGGATCACAGAGGGAGGGAGGGTACAACCCGGTCATGCATCATAAGTATTGAACTACATGTAACTACATGTATGAAGGCAAGACTGCCGACACCGCATTTCTCCATCTCTCAAGATCCTGGCCCGATCCTCCCCACCATTTCAACGCCCAAGTCACGAGAGGCCAGGAAGCGCACCATGAATCTAAGGAGAAAAGCACTCGTTAGTACCGAACGCGAAAGAAGAGAGATTTAGGCATACTCGAGTGCTGCTCGGTTCACATTTCGCCTCGCCTTAGCCCGCCCTCGGAAGGGAACAGCTGTGCCTAGGGGAACAACAACGAGCTCACCCCTCCAAGGGAAGCTCGGAAAAAGCTGCCGAAGACTGATATTGATGGCAGCGCGCATGTCGTACCATCCGCAGACGAAAAAGGCCTCCTGAGGTAACTTGACGTTACACTCATGAATGAGTGGAACTGGGGGCGATAGCTCGGAGTGACTGAATGCATCCCGAAACAATATGTACGGCGGATTTCGGAGCGTCTCGTTGGGAGGATGCATTGCATCAAATCTATAGTGACGGTGACTGCCTAAATGGTTGGAAAAGATGTAGCCCGGGATGGAGTTCTCCCTTCGAGTCTGATGTGGGTGGTCAGCCAGAGAAACATTAGAATTGTAGGGCCAAACTCACACTCTGGGGTGGGGGAGGCGAGCGAATCACCACCATGATGTCAACGGAGGCTGGTATGAATAAGGCGACAAGCAGATGCATGCACTTTATACACGCATCGCAAGGACGTGGACACCATGCATGGTGAACACGAGGAGGCGGTGAGTTATAGGCTGTCACGACATCGGAGAGATGTTATCTCTAACATTAATGCAATGCAATACAATCAAAAGTGGGTCTTGTTACCATCGATATAAAGGGAGGCCCATTCACATGATATAATGATGCAAATCTCGTATGGCATCGTATTCGTGTCTAGGGGTATACTCAGGTCAGCCTCATACAGAAGGTGCACTGGTGGTCCGACTAGCAAGGGGCGAGGAAGTCGACAGCGTGACGGACGCACCGATGTGTGATGGTTGTATGTTGATCATCATCATCATCAGTATCAGCGCATGCCGCCCTGCATGCCGACCACGATCCCAGATATGCATTCGTGCATGGCACCGGCGGGCACGCACGCACGCACGCAGGTAGGTAGGTAGGTATATAGAACTTACGCAGTCTCGACCGAGCATGCAGGATAAGGGACAGAAGGCGGGCGGGTGCCTATTTACCCGGAGCTCGATTGTTTCGTCACTGTCGGCTAGAGATCCATGAGATTTCGCAGACTTTCACCGACATGGGTCGGGTGAGTACGATACCCATACAGCGAGATGCAGGGTTTGACCTATCTTTGCAACTCACGACCTCCGGATCCGCGCGCCTGCATCCCGCTCAAAGTAAGCGACCGACAAGCAATCTGCAGATCAGCCACCGCAGAACAAATGCAAGAGTGTGTGTAACGCGAAGGGAAGCATGTCATGCCGTGCTCAGCGACGAGGCAGGTACAGGAGAAGAATGAAAATGAAACGCTTGCTGCTTGCCGCTTCTCCGGACGCCCAGATCCGGAAGGAAGCCGATCGGCGACGCGCCCGACGCGATGCAGGGGAACCTGGGCCACGTGAGTCCTTTCTCTAATTGGCAGTGATCATGACGGACAAGTCGAGTATTAACGTCCTCGGTCACCAATCCAGCCTCCAACGTTGTCGAGTCCCTATCTCCAGGCCCTTATCCTCTCAGTCCTCCGGCGGACAGAATTTTTTTAGTATTGCCGAGATCTGCTCCAGACGTCTTCTTCAGTTTCCTGCTTGCCCAGACCTCTGCCTCAGTAGAAATGGAAAGATGTCTTGCGTTCGTTGGGTCTTTCTGGAGGCAGTCAAATAAGGACGTCAACGTATCAAAGTATGTATCTGTTCTGTTCCTCCTCAAGCTGTGCAATTGTGCAATCATTCACTTATCTATCGCCGCCGCTATTTCGAGACTAGCAAGTCGTATCCTTGCTGAGGGCCCGCATCCCTGTGCTATCGCTCTGTGAGGCTTCAATCTTCAATTCGGATGACACTGGCCAAGAAGATGTTGGGCAGAGATGTCGACTCTTGAGTCGGGCATCAGACGGACGCCGAAAGCGACTGGAGCTTTACCACAGGAGGGTACGTGGGCCGCGTCTCCCTGTTCACTACGGCTAATCACTGACCTAACGTCACAATTTGTCGTACCTAGCCCCTATCCAATACGACGGTTCGGATGGCTGCGTATCCTATCACCAGCATTCCGAGGTGCTCTTAAAGCGTATGCATCCACTAAGGCAGGAACCATTCGCGGTGGCTTGAATAGGTGAGTTAGTCTGATCGTTTCTACAGTTGCAAATGGATTTCTTGCTGCTATAGCTATGGCTTATGTGTGCCCACATATTCACTACTGATGATTCATGTTGATCTACCATCCATATTTCATCGTGCTTCGAACGTCACGCGCAGTCCTCCAGGAAGCCCTTAAAAACGTGCGCCATGTTGGAAGAGGTCACTGAAGTACTCAAGAAGGATGAAGCGCCTTGAGGTGAAATCTTCGGGCCTCTCAGCTTAAGCAAGGGTCCATATATACTGGTGTCGTTGCTCGGCGCGATGAGAAAGGAACTCGGCTGTTTGGGAAGGTATCTACCTATACGCATTCCCTTAGTAAGTGACCGACGGCACCTTCGTAAACTATCAATGGTTCGGCTGCGGGCTGTGATGTTCATGCCATTCCATTGATCAACGCTGAGGGGTAGAAATTGCTAGAGCAAACGGTCTGCCCTTTCCTGCGATCTAAGACACTAGAATTTTTGATGGAACCCTTGTTTACAGCAAAGTTGCCGGCATTGCCGCTGTTCCCAGCAAATGCAAATGGATGTTGCAGTACGCAGCTCGACCTCTGACACGAGCATATGCAATGGTGCTGCCGTGGCTCCCGAGAAGACATTTCGTCTGAGATACGGTATCGTCTGATGTTCAGCGCATTGCCCAAGCCACGCTGTCCACATGCGCCCGTGTCGTCTGAGGGGCTTCTCTCCATGCTTATTCTGTACATGTGCAGGCCGGCGATCCTCATTTCATCCGAAGTGCTCATCAAAGCATCGATACACGCTTCGCTCTCGATCCTGAGAAGTCGCTCCTCGATACGTATTACTATCCCTCATGATATCTGCATTTCGCTCGCTTCATATACGGTAGCCCAGGGTACAGACCTCGTTGCTTGATAGCAACCCCTGCCATTTTCCTTTGACCGCCTTCCTTTGACGACCGTGAGCAACATCCTTTGCGCAGCATGACCGACAGCACGACACACTTCCTGGATGACACGTCGACGATGGACGTCCCGGACGACTTGACAGGGACAGGAGGTATGGACGACACGATGGCGGCCCTGGTCGACATGGCAGAGGCACTCGATGACACAACGGAGGTTCCGGATGACACAACGGAGGTCCCGGATGGCACGACGGAGGTCCAAGACGAGGCGGCGCGAGCATACGACCTCGTCGTCGAGGTGATCTCTTGCTGCCTTTCTCTTGCCCATCGAGATCCTGACAGCCCCTACCTATCTGTCGTTTAGACTTCCCGCAAATTATTAGAGGATGTCGATTTCAAGATCAAGAGCTTGCAGGCAGAAATCACCCATATCAAACGTGACCACGAAAGGTACGCTGCCAATAGCAAGAGGGTCCTTGACAACCACGAGAGGGCCATCGCCAACCTTGAAGCCCGACTCAACGACTCCCTACCTGCCTCAGTCCAAGCCAGCAGCCATCCTCCAGCTACCTGGGGAGCCCGAGTTTCAGCGGTAGAACGGAGGCAGCCTGAGCCTGGCCAGCTTCGTATGGGGTGGTGAGAGTATCCGCCATCACCGACTGCCCACATTTTTTTCCCCCGGGGGGGGGGGGGGGGGAAAAAAAAAAAAAAAAAATTTCCCGGGAGCCGAGTCCTCTCGAATAAGGTGGAAGATACTTTTCGCAAAAAAACCTGAAGTAGACATGCCCGAGTTCGTCGCACGCGTCTTCGTACTTTCTTTTCTGACACCTGTATGTGAACCTCGTGAGTGTACTTCAGTACAAAGAGACGAGTTGAACATTAACCCTGTGCCTAGAATCTAGGCATT
>SEOQ01000857.1:0-11973 GCA_004679275.1 Dentipellis fragilis
ACCAGCACCAACACATGCCGCCGCCCCCGCCGCCCGGCGTGCTCTCGCCCGGCGCCGCGTACGCCCTCGCGCAYGCGCACGCGCAGCCCCCGCCGCACCACATGCAACAGCCCCAGGTGCACCACCACGCTGCGCCGCCCGTGAGTACGTTCGTCCCCCGTCTCCCGCGAGTCGTGCTGACCATGACTCCAGACGCCAAGCCACGACGAGTACCGCGACGATCCGGATGAGGGCTGGCGCAGGCCCATGCCGTATGCGGAGCGGCGCGCGCGGGGAAGCACACGCGGCGCGTGGTCAAGGCGTTGAACGTCAATGTCGCGTAGGAGGCGATGGAAGCGGAGGAGCTTGTTACGGAAGAGAAAGCTGCGATACCCTATGTATGTATGTATTCTGCCACGTCCTGTCATGATCATGTCCCGTCCTCGTCAATTCTGTCCTGCTTTCCGACTCCCTACGTCCTACGCTCTGCGCTCTTGTTTATTCACTGTCTACTGTTTGATGTTCTTCTGTATCTTACGCCTCACGCTTGGAATAAAAATTGTACAAAGTATAGTGTAAATTGCGCTGATGCACGAGGACTTACAACCGGCACCAAGCACGCGAAAGCGAAAATGCTTCCGCTTCAGATTGCGATGCTATCACCACTATCAGACGCGAGAGAAGGACAGCACAGATAGATCACGATCGGACGGATCCTCCGTGCCGCTGCGGCATCTGCCACCGATGCCACGATCCATGATCCAGCGCCGGACGCTCGCTCAGATCCATCACGATCCCACTTGAAGCCACCGCGGCCGCACATGCATGTCAATGGACCTCCCGTATCTGAACACGAATACGAGTCCGAATATGGCATTTCTATTTCCAATCGGAATGGAAACGTATATGGCAGGTGGACTTGAATGTTGGACTGCCAAGGATCCTGCCAGATCCCATCGGATTCAATGGTATACGTAGTCGTACTGCTCGAGGAGGGAAGTGCATAGCCATAGCCATAGCCATATTCGAGCGGATCACGTAAGGACGAATCGACGCCGTCAGTACTAGTCAGTAGTGTCGCCGTGTATGGCATACGTGTGGGGAATGATATAGATACGGATATGTGCGGTGAATTGCCGGATGCGTACGAGGTACGAGTACACTACATGTAAGTACTCCAGCTCGAAGTTCCATGTTCCACTTTCCCAAGAGTAAAACGGACGCACTGACGTTTGCTACGGCGCGGGTGTTGCACGTGCGCGTGCGAGGAACATATATCCGTGCGCTACAGCCGTCGGACACCCAAGCCCATAGTACTTACTGGCAGCGGGATTCAACAAAACAACGTATCCAACCTACTTATTGAATCTCCTCGGCGGAGGTATCAATGGACACGCCATACAGGAAGCACAAATCAAGCGCATTGACACTGAGTCGTAGCTAGTGGCGATTGCAACGGCAACGGCAACGGCACAAGGAAGGGGGATCGACGGCTGCGGTTGTGGTTGCGAGGACTCGGCATCGGGCACGTCGCGTTCCAGCTTCCAGGTGATATATGATATATGATATATATATGTGATTTATGATATATCATATTGGAGTTGATCCACGCTGCGTGTTGTGTTGTGTTGCACGAGCGAGCGGTCTCATTCGTATCGAGGCTGAGATAGGAGACAGATCTAACGAGGAGAGGCCGAAGAGGGGCGGAGATACCGCTACGGCGTAGTGGTTGTGGTGGCAACGGAGGCCCTGTAGCACTGGCCGACACTAGAGGATGGAAGAAACCCAGGTGCCGGTACCGGGTATCATCACGGACGCATGTGCAGCGTGCAGCGTGCGCGGTGTGTGCGGGACGCATCATATTCAGATTGTATTGCGCGATTTGAATGCAGGTCGTATGCGCATGTTGTGGAAAGTGAAAGTGTGCTGAAACCCATACGTTATACACTGACGCTGACGCTGGAACTGGCCCTGGATCTGAATCGGAATCAATGTGAGTGCGATACCGGTACCGTGATTGTCCAGTTGTCGCCGACTCGCCTGCCTACATATAAGTACGTTCGCGCTGATCTGCTGAAACGCACACGTCGACTCGCATACAGTTGTCCCAGGCGCCGCTTGATCGCATACATATCCGTCGTTGGTGAAACTTGCGCTGGGTGCCAGGTACACATGCATCAACAGCGAAGCCTTGGTTTCGGGGTATCTACGGAAGGTATACATCATGATCAGAGTCGCACAGCGCTCAGAGCTTTATACCAACTCGAAATCGAAGGGCACGTACAACTTACTTTGACTTTATGACTTTGAAGCTTGAAGCTTGAAGTCGGACCTGGACCTGGACCTGGCGCCAGATCCATGATCCATCTGCCTCCTGCACACCGCGGCCGCGCAGCACCAGCGTCAACATAACAACGTACGTACCTCCCACCCCAACCTCGAAACCTCGAACCTCGAACGTAACCTTGAACCTTGAACCTTTTTTGTAATCGGGCTCGCCCTCCGCGGCGCAGACCGAGATAAGCACACAGCATATAGCCTCCCGCCGCCCAATCGCGTCCGCGCGCCTGTCTGTTATGTGGTATTAGTGTTCATGCAGAAACACTTCTCCCGCGCCTGCGTTCTCATCCGCAGCACGTGGGGGTGCCTGCCTGCCGGGGAAACCACGGGAAAGACTCAAACCCCAAGACCGAGACTAATACTGAGAACCCACACAGAGACGCGGACGCAGAGACGCACGGGCGAGGGTGAGCAATTACGCGGAGATTGAGTTTGCGTGGGCAGCGCCATGTGTCGTGACAGCTATTCAGTCAGGCTGTCAGTGTCAGTCGGACCTAGGGCTAGGACGCGGAATGTATGCAGAAGAGAAGCGACGCGAAGCGCGAAGGAAGTGAAGGAAGCGAGGACGGCCGAAGACTGAGGCTGAGAGTAAGGGGAGGAAGGGGTGGATAGATTCAGATGCCAGTGCCCGGTGAGAATCTAGGCTGGGATGGGATGGCGTGAGTGCGTGAGTGTGGGTGCGGGTGTGGGTGTCGTGTCAATCATCAACTCAGTGGTCATCATACTTCGGTTGGCCTATTGGGCGGACGTCTCCGTGCATCGTGCATACCGGTGCCTCGATGTCTTGGAGCTTGAAGCTTGAATGTCGAGTCCGAGTAGCATCTGAATCTACCTCGCCAGCCTGGCCGCGGGCCACCACACCCAATCACATGCCCATAAGCAAGTAATAGTCCGCGCGCTATCTGAACTGTATGCACTTGCCGCACATGTACACGGGGCCACCGCATCACGACATATAGAACACAAACCACGGATCTCAGTCTGCGTCCTGCGATAAGCCATGGTCAGCCACCAGCCAGCCACCGAGACAGGCGCCAACAAACAAATACTCACCGCAATCGCAATCGCAACCACGACTAGTCCTTGTACTGCCACGCGCATTCATACGCAAGGAACCGCGAAGCGCAGAAGGGAAGGGAAGGAATCGACGCGCAGGCCGGAGCACATGGACCGCCCTGTCCGACGTCGGCACACGTAAACGCAGCCCCACCGCCAGGCCCGCGCCCCAGGCTTCGTCTTCGTCTTCGCCTTCGCCTTCGTTCCAATCCGAGTCAGAACACAGAAGCCCGCAGGCGCATTCAATTCAATCCACGCCCCCACAGATGACGAGTCGCTGCCTGGGAGCCACTGCAATTGGTCACGCCGGCGGGTGGCGGGCCGGGGCCTGCTATATCATGTGGCGAGTAAGTATGTATACGGCATACTCCCACCCGCGGCCAAGTGGAAAATGGCAAATGGCAAATCTGCATCTGCATGATGCATCTGGCGCATCGGGGCGCGCGATCTGGGATGAAATTGGATTCAATTATCGACTCACGGCTGTGGCGACGGGGCGTACGTACACAGTACGTACGAAGCCTCGTATGGAGCGCATCTCCGTCCCTGGATCTCCGACTGGAGACGTCGAGACGGGCCCTGCCGCTGTGAGCTCAGCTGCTCGTGCGTAAGAACTGCTTGCGCGCGTCTACGTACATATGCCACCGCGCCACAAGCCACCCTGCTGTATGCCAGGATAGGATCTAGGATCTTGCCGGGGGCACAGGACATGGGGAATAGGAAATAGGACACAGGACATAGGACACAGGTTGCAGGCACATGACGGTTCGATATAGCATGCTGGTTCCTGCGGTGCGGGCACGGGTGCGGGACGAGTTGGGCTGGGCACGAAGACGAAGGCGAAGGAAGCCCCAGGCGAAGACGCAGGATGGAATAGATGCAGGCTGACGTAGCGCCCCGCGACATAGGGGGCAGTGTGCTCCCCAGCACGGGGCGGGCGAAGGCGGGCACTGGGGATGCGAGTTCGGATTCGCAGTCACAGAAGCGCGAGGCAGATCCGACATGTGCCCCTTTCCTTTGTGCGGGATTCCGAGCGATGGAAGCACCGGCACCAGCAGACCAGGCTTGGAGGATCCGCAGCGTGCGGGGCAGTGCGCGAATGCGCATGCGGGTTCGAGAACCGAGAAGGTGTTCGCATGCGAATGGTAGCTTTGCGGTCACTGTCGTTGCACTCCAGCCTATTCCAACTAGATTTCCAGCCTGGACGCGCGAAGTGAAGTGGGTCCCCGGGCGAAGCATGCATAGCGCCATTCTTAGATCATGATCGGCGCTGGAGTACTAGTTAGGCACAGACCTCAGCCTACGGCACGGCTTGGACCTTCCGTCAGGCCAGAGACTCCCAGCACAGACACAGATACGGCCTACGAGAAGGCTCAAGGTCCGGGCGGCGAAGCATCTGAGTCGCGCGTGTTGTGGAGTGTCAAAGGCGGTCCCAAAAGCAGCGGGCTCGTGGCGCGGGAGGACCAGAAGAAGAGATCGCGATTCGATTCGCGATGCTGTGCATGCATCGATAAAGGCTATAGCTAAGATCGTCTGTTCGCACTGGCATCTCCGTCACTGCGCGGCCTCGAGGCAGGCAGAGAACGGGCGAGCGGGGCGCAGACCGGTGTTTGTTCCTTTCCTGCCGGCGGGGTGGCGAGGAGGACGGGGGTTACTCGGGGGATGCGCAGGATGCGTGCCGAGGAGAGAGCGAAGGAGCGAGCAAGAAAGCAGGAATACTAACGAGCGAACGTCGTCGTTGTCACCAGTCACCAGTCCGCGGTCACGGTGACAACACGAAGACGAAGAGACTCGAAGCGTGGATCTGGTCCGAGACCCGGCATCATGCGTGCGGCGGAGAAATGAGGTGAAAATGAAGCGGGTGATGTCCGGATTGCGGGGTATTTTGCCAGGCGCGCGGTGTGCTGCACATGAGGCAGATGCGGTCAGCGTGCCRTATGGTTCAGGACGCATCGACTTGCCTGGAGGTGCAGATGCCGCGGCAGCGTAGCGTCATGTTTTCGTCAGTGCTGCCGTGGCATCCCCGAAGCGGCGATGCAGCTTGCCTCGAGTCCCATCTTCCTGCCACGGGGCAGACATGTGTTTTCGCACTTGACGTAGCTCGCAGTGTCCCATCGCGGCGATCGCGACGATAAAGCTAAAGAAGCTGCTGCGGGGAGTAATACGTGCTCATACACCACATAGTCTATCGTGGACCCGGTCTATCATGTGTTTGCAACGAGTCCAGCTTGTCTGAACCCCGGAGCCAGACGCGCCTTGGGAAGTGCACCAGCTCCCCGTGCGCTGGACTCAGCTGCAGGCAAGCTGCGCGGGAGAAGGTTTTACCGGTAGCAGCCCGACGGGGCTATCATAGAGCGATCGAGGATCGAGCTGCACCTGAAGGTTCGTTTTCGTATTTCGCATATCAGCATGCTCACGGTTCATCTCCAGCACCTCCGCACCTTGTGTTGGCCAACCTTGTGCCCAATATGGGCAAGACCAGGGTTGGTGGTATGGAAGACCCGATAGTCAGGGGTTGGCGAGGCAGGTGGTGCTGATATAGCGCAGCATGAAAGGGACATTAAGCTGGTGTATTTCATCTAAGACAACGGGAAGGATATAAGCAGCACCCGTGGAGATGAAATGCGCGCGTCGTACTTACCAACTGCAGTGACATGCACGCTTGTCCTTGCGGCCATCATGATCGGCCATTAATTCCCCTTCCTTGCATCCTTGCGGAAGGTGCGCGATACCGATACATTAGCTATGGAACCCGGTCTATGGAAGAGGATGCGCGAATTCCTAGGTGGGAGTCATCTCCGGTAAGTGCTTAAAGATGGCGCGGATCAGAAGGTTCGAATAAGATCGTTCATATGCGCGGGGCTGGGGTACGTACTTGGCTGTGAGAGCATGATGGAACTTAGTGTTGAGTTGAGCAGTGGGCTATCATAAAACAACTGAATGGGTTCCTAGCATGTGTGTGTAGCATTTATTTCCGACACATGATCGGAATGAGCGAGCGTTCATGGCCAGGGTTATATAGCCGGTAGTGGATCTCAGGCGAATGCTGAAAGGACCTATCCCTTGATGACTGATAGATCTCGAAGTCTGTCGTCCACTGCCAGCATGACGGTGTTCGTAGCTCCGGTAGGTACCACGATGAACGCACACGTGGACCCGTTGCGCGCCCGTTGGCCATGCTACATGATGCCCGTCCCTCCCAAAGAACGTGTGTTCATGAGCTCCATCCCAGCATGGAACTGGAACGAATGACTTACATACCTCCTCCTTCCTTTCTGATGCAATTCAACACAGAGTCTTCCTGACAGATACGCCACTCTGGTTCAACGGAGAAGGTCGATCTGTCCAAAATGAGGTTAGCCCAGTATCCCAGGGGATCAGTAAGCACTTACTACCGTTCTGCGCGCGTGTCTCTCCTACTACGAGACGCGGTGTAGCCGCGACAAGTACAGTTGAAGGTGGCGGTCGGCCATCGCAGGCACGCGTCAAGAATTGAAACGCCGCGAGTGTGGCCTCGGCAGACGCCGGTTATCGTCATCTGTGCCGAGCGGTCAAGGGCATGTCCGCATCCGCGACGCCCTACACCGCGCTCCTCTACACCGCCGCCGCTGCGCTCCTTGTTCCTATCTCATACGCGTTCTACCTAAACTGCAAAACTAGAGACCGCCTTAGAATTACAATCATGGTGCGTGGTCGCCTATTGGGTGCGCTAGGTCGCTGATAGATAGTGATTTCGATCATGGTGCTCTAGTCAAAGTCGAGCAAGGGCAGGTCCTCGGCTGAGGACGAGAAGATCGTGCAGTTCTGCGGGATAACGGGCGCTACGTACGTCTCGATTCTCCGCGTCTTACGGGGGCGAGCTGTGGCGCGGGCCGCAGATGCTAGCTGATCTACTTTGGGACACAGCCCGCGAGAGGCGAAGCGTTATATCGACAAGTACAACCGTGTCGACATGGCGGTCGACTCATACTATAATGAGCTATCGTCGGGGCGCGTGGCCAAGTCAGGCTCAGACGCGCGCCGTCAACTAGCAAGCTCAATCAATTGTTCGATACTTACAAGGGTATGTCCTTTGCTCATTCCGTATGATGGCACCTGACCAGGGCAGCAGACCCTGATGGGGACGATATTACGGTGGACGGTACTATCAAATTGTGCGAAGACCTCGGCGTTGACCCCGAAGATGTTGTGTTGCTCGCCGTGGCGTATGAGCTGAAATCACCGAGAGTGGGCGAGTGGGCACGTAAAGGGTGGATTGAGGGATGGAAGAACGTGGGGTACGTGTCATATTCGACCTGGCCAAATTCTCGGATTTTAATTGGTGTTGTGTGCTTAGGTGCGACACGATTGCGACGATGAAGACAGCGCTGCTGCGGCTGCGCGATAAACTTGGCTCAGATCTGGGATACTTCCAGAAAGTGTACAGCTACACGTTTGAGTTTGCGCGTGCGGAGGGACAGCGGAGTTTAGGTATGCACATTTTCTTTTTGTTTCTCCATTTTGCCTCTCACCACCCGCTTACACTCCGACTTTGTCCAGGGCTTGAAACTGCGCAAGCATTCTGGGGCCTTCTGCTGCCGCATGGGCTGCAAGGCGGGGCATTGGCGCACATTCGCGCGCGAGACGATGATGGTGATGACAACATGCAGGGCGAAGAGGACGGATGGAAGGAAGAGTACACTCAGTGGTGGTTTGACTTCTTGAACGAGAAGGGCGGCAAGGGCGTCAGCAAGGATACTTGGCTCATGGTGCGTCCGCTTTCCTCTCTGCCTTTTTCCTTTCTGGATCTCCCGTTTTCCGATCCTTCTCGAGCGTCTGCCTTCCGTCCCTTCACTTCACCCGGCTTCTCCTCTTCCATTCCATCTGTCATTATAGCGTCGCTTCGTTTGATGCCGTGATTACTGACGGAGCGCTCGCCACCACGCCTATGCCATGCATATACACATCACACCTCGACGGCTGGACTCGCAGTTCCTGGACTTCGTGCGTACGATCGATTCGAAGTTCGAGAAGTACGACATGGAAGGTACGCTCTATCTCCAACGACCCGCTTCTTCGGCGGAGCTTTCCTCCCGCTCGGCTTGGCTGACGTCTAGCGCCGCAGCCGCATGGCCGTCGACGATCGACGACTTCGTTGAGTGGGCGAAGGTGCGCATCGCCGCGGGGGCCGCATGACCGCCGCCACTGCGCGGATAGGTCGGGAAATGGGAATGCTGCTGCTTGCTGTCATCGTTGTTGTGCTATTGCTGTTGTATGTGCATCTGCTGTACGTGTAATGTTGACATTTTTGGGATACGGAATTCAATATGGCGTCGCGAGGAGTCATTGGATTTAGGAAATGGGGCATTTGAAAGTCGTCTGCACCCATGCGCACCCTGCTTTTTCGGGTCGACATCCTTTGTATTCGCAGATCTCGACCATGTGCTCCATTTGGCGATCGGGGGTTGACTTTTGCAGTCGAGGCCAGCACTTCTCGAGGGGTAATAAATTATCACCGTTGGCCGTGTGGTTGGGTGGAAATTAGGCTCGTGCCTCAGAGTGCATTATGAGGTAGCTCGATTCGTACTTCGATCAAGCCTCGCAGGATCGCAAATAATAAGTGAAACTCGATAAAGTTAAGCTACAAGCGATTGCACTGGTTGGTAGAGGTGCTTGGCAAATTACTAGTACTGCAAAAATGTACAGTACCCTGAGTCCTGGACGTTCGGAAACTGAAGTACTCTTTCCGTGAATTCTGACCTACTAAGCTGCACCAAGTCCATTGCAACATCAAGGATCTGTACATACAATGTCTGTTCAAGAACATAACACACGGCGCGGGGATAACATCTAGATAAAAGATATGAAACTTGGTCAACTTGGGACTGAGGATATCGTTAGATTGGCTACTCACCTCAACCGTCGTCATCATCAGAACTACCACCATCAGACCCACTGCCGTCAGACCCATCAATAGTGTCAGACATACTACCACCGCCGGGATCCTCATCCCACAAAACTTCTGGGACGACACTCCTTAGAACCGCCAAAGTCTCACCGCCGGGATCGCACGCGACGAGTATCAGCGTGTTGAACTCTCGAAAGGTGTTTCGATCTTCCAGGAGCATAGGTAGTTCTGCACTGAAGAAGCAATTGTTATCCCATAGCGGAACTTCCACCAGCATAAGAGTATCGAGGGAAGGGAATAAGGGCTCGACTCCTTGCTGATCTGCTACAGGACCATCTTCGTCTTGGTTATGCGATACATTCACCATGGAAAATGCATCGCAAAAGGAAGAGGCGCAAGCGGGAAGCCCAACCTGCACCTGCGTTACGTTGTTCAACCCGTGAAATGCATCAAACCAGTGTTGAACGTCCCAGTTGTCCTCGTATGTGTGGATGGACAGCTCCTCGAGATCCTCCAGGGGAAGTACTCCACAGATGGAGGGGGCAAATAGGCGAGTAGATCCCGAGCCAGACAGCGTAATGGTGAGATCGAATAGTGGGGATGTCGTAGGATCGTCTCCGAGAAAGGAAGTATCTATGTTGTGGAAGGACTCGTCCCATCCAAGCAAGTGAATCCCAGCTAGTTGGTCTAGGAACGATAGTCTTCGGATGCCCGAGGACGCACTGACCTTAGACTTCAGCCAAGGAAAGATGAGGTCGATGGGTCTTCCAGCATCGAGGTCGCAATGGATTTGTTGCTGTGCAGTCGAAGGCATGTTGACGTATCTGAGAAAAAGAGCACAAGCAAGGACATCGTCGGTCAACACAAGTTTTTGCAGTCTCGAAAGACAGGTGACGGAGCCATATGGTGTTTCAAGCGTCGCAGTGGGCGGGAGAGAGGGCATGGCATGTTTCAAGACGAGAATTTCCAGAGTTGGTAATCTTTGAATGGCCCCAAGGAATTCCGCATAGTCGTTAGAAGGGGCTTCAGAGTTTGTGTTGACAAGAGGCGCAGGTACGTTCAGGAGTGTCGAACACTGGTTGATTTCAAGATAGGTGAGAATATTGAAGTTTAGCGAAGGCCACATGATGGTCAGATGCTGAAGAACAAGATGGCGCAAACGCGGTGCATGTTGGCCGAAGAGATCGCGGGGTAACGATGGGCCAATGCCGAAATCCATTTCTGTAGACAGCGAGGCTTGCTCCAGCAACGGTGCCTCGCAGCTCAAAGACGGAATAATGGGCGTTAACCTCTGAATATCTGCACGAAGAGTGAGTTGTCGGGTGTGATTCAGGTGTTGCGAGAGTATGTCCCGAATCTCCGGGCGATTGAAGTCGTTGCGATACAAGTCCATACGGATGGGAGCCATGCGGGAGCGGCATAGTATCTCGTCTCTCCATTCGGGGCTGAGGTTAAAGTTGATGTCGGACCAGAGGCAGGCGAAAGCAAGAGCAGCGTCTCTCCATCGCCCGCATACATGCGCAACTTTCATCCATCCCATTATGTAGGACGGGCTGTAGCGTGTAGCAGGAAGGTAGTGGACAAGAGGCAGAGTTTTTGACGGCTCGAGAACGCGGAGAGCATCGAAGATGCAGGCGAGCACTTCCACAGGCAGCTGGGTGGCAGGCGATATGCTGTGGTGGGATTGATGCGAAGACACCACGAGATCGACGGGCTCGGGCTCGGGCTCCGCTTCCACTTCCCCACTGGTGTCGAGAAGGTCTTGTCCGCCAATGGCATCAGCCGCAGTCCCATGCCCGTGCTGCAGCCGTTCTGCATCCATCCAGTATCTTGCCGCGCTGACACAACCATCAGCTTCGTCAATTCTGTCACGGATTTGAAGGTACCAACCGTGTTTGCTTCGAATTTCACGGAATTGTCGTATGAGAGACCTAAGTAGAGATCAGCCATCCCGAAGGACCCATGCAGAGATATCCAGAAGTAATAAACGAACTCGGTATCAGATAATCTCTGGAATTTCTAAGCTCTTGAATCGTGTGTTTGAGATAGAAGACAGCGATCTTGAACAATAACTGAAGAGTCAATCATCGCGCATGATGGAGCGAAGTTCGCTGTGCGTTGTCGACAAAAGTCCGAGTCGAAGTCTTGGGCGCCGCGATGTTGAGAAGTTGACTTTGCCCGGTGCGCCTGGACCGCTGACCCCCATCAGGGAATCCGCCCGAGTTTTGCATGCTCCGATAAGCAGCTTATATTAGCTTATAAACCCTATAATCGTTATAAACGCTGCAAGTGCTTACTGCGGTAGAAATTTTACGCATGCGGCATACAATCATCATGCATGCGGAATGTGAGATTGTGCAAGTTTTCGCAACCTATCAAAATATTGCAGCCAGCAGCTCCCCCCAGCTCCCCCAGAAGCTCAGAACATGCATAGAGTACCAGAAAACAGATATATTCGTGGTATAAACAGGTACAGGCCATCTAGTACCACTGATCTCTATCACAGGCAACGGACGCGACTTGTGAATGAGGAGGGAATGGCAGAAGCAAAGTGGTACACTGAAGCTGCATAGACACAGTCGTCAGTAATGGAAACATGCCAACAATTCACGCGGATGGTACATACCTGTTTGTGCAGTCGACACACTGCCGCTATCATGACGAATGAACGCTGGACACCAACGCACCAAAGTTTGTTCAAGGAAGATGGG
>SEOQ01000858.1:0-11971 GCA_004679275.1 Dentipellis fragilis
TATCTGACTGCCAGTGCCTCCGCTCACTCGCTCAACTCTCTCTGCTCTTATTTGCCTTCTGCTCTCGCCAAGGCCTCATAAGCCAGACCCTTCGCTCGCAGGGGTAGCCTGAGGATGACTTCGCTATACTCAGTCTCTAAGACCCTCAAGGTTCTTAGCAACTGCTATGTCGTACATGCCTATGTGAGTGACCTACACGATGGAACAGAACTAAATAAGCCTCTATGTGCACGACAGGAGAAGAAAGGTATGCACCGGGTAGCGCAGTTGCACATGGCGAGCTCATGCGTCTTTGCCCATATGATCTCTGAGACCTTCGCCACTTGTCACTGTACACCATCCCCCTGGGCATGCAGCAGCAATCGCAGCAGCATGCGGATCACCAGGGATTCATGGCGCTCCATACGGGCTCGGGCACATGGAATGACGAGCGAGCCGGTTCAGGAGGCAGGGGTGGTGCCATGTACGATGCCCCTGCATCTGCGAGCACGAGCACCAATGCACGCCAGCTGTGGCTCGTGGACTATGACCGCCATGCCCAGCAGCTACACAACCACAACTCCCTTCTCACTGTGCAGCCATCTGCACGTGACGCGCTGACCATATTCGAGCTCTGTCCAATAGAGTCCCTTCAGTGTGTAGGGGGCTAGGACAGGAGGGGCACATACCGGTGGTGTGTATCTAGTTGATGTCCTGCTTGGAGAGCTTCTCGGCAGCAACATTCAACATGACCTGTGGGAATAAGGCATGGAATCAGCTACTAGGCACAATTAATACACTCACAATACTATACCGCCACGTGTGACTCAGCGACAGGTGGCGGCATGTACAGCCTATCCTATTCATCTCCATCTCAAGCTTCATCTTGATCATCTTGAGGTCGGTCGCATGGTGACGTGCAGAGAGAGACGAAGCCAATGCCCATTTTCGCACTCGTGCTGCCAGCACTTTTCCCGCGGTACAGATGACTTGGGTTGGGTGCGGATGCGGGCATCGAAGTTGTGGTGGCTACTGATGTGGGTCCCGGTGACGTGTGCGGTGGTGGGGACACGATCTCTGCGCACCCCGTGTGGTTCACCTTCGTCACATCCCCCTACGATCGACACGAGTGACTGCTGTCCGTCCCTCTCACCATTTCCTGCTGTTCCTGCTGCAGAAGTACCACCTGGATGCGGGTGCAGCGCGACACTCCCACTGAGACCCAGCATAGAGACCTTCATGCTGGGGAAGCTCGAGATAGGTGCAGGTATTGCTGCACACTTTTGCCTACGCAGCGACCGGAGTCTTCATGTGTATGGGTGTAGTAGTGTTCTATCCGGCCAAAGCACTGTGCGTCACCATTACAGGATTAGTCAGACCTGTTCGGAGAGCATATGCTAGAAGTGTGCATGGGGAGCGGGGAGCGTGCTGCGAATGCTGCTGGCAGAGAGCGAGCTGTTGCACGACAGGCACCACTGAGTCGCAGGGGTAATGGTGTCTCTTGAGCACGGGCACCAGCGGTCTGGTCAATTCTACTGCTGCTGCTGTTAGACTGGGGAGGGGAAGTAGCTACCAGCATCCTTACCGTTGCCTGTCTCTCGAGCTGGGGAGCAACTCAGCAAAGGAGGGGGAGGTTTCGACACGACCACGACAAAGTCCAGCGACACATCAACGTTTGTCACTCGGAACACTCTGGAGTTCTAACTCCGCCTCTGGGCGCCCAACTCTTGGACTTACGAGAAGCTTCAAGCTTCGAGTACAAGTCGTCACGTTGCATTTCCTGCAACCTCGCAACATCAATGCATCAATGCACGCTGCATTCAAAAGTATGCAGAATATCCGTTCACAATTGCCGTGTACACTCGCCGTGCCGTTGTCCCTGCACTCTCACCCTCGCGCCAGCTCTGCCTCACCAGCACCCTAGTCCGGTATTCACATCTGTGCTCTTTTCCTCACACTGGCGCACCCACACCCTCCCAGCCTTGCACCCCTGCTATCACCTACTGTCACCGTCTCCATTGCACTCACACATCCAGCCCTTGCACCTTCGCCGATCCAGCACCCTCCCCTCATCCTCGCGCTTGTGCACTAGAATTGTCCACTCTCACCGTCACCCTCCCACATGCTCCATTCTCTTTCCTTGTACCTGCATCATCCCTCTCGAACCCATTCCGCCATGCCTCCACCCTCATACAGAGCATATGGAAAAGAAGAGAAGGGAGGGAAGGGATGAGGGTCAATCAGGATGAAGAGGTAGGCCATCCGTTTGTTCGACACTGTCCTTTGTGTCCCTGCACATGTGTTCTCATGTTTTCTCTCTCGCTCACTCCCATGTGAATACACGCTCCTCATGTTTCGCATTTATACCCCCCACATGCGCTCACGTCCACATCTACACCCACGTTCCTGCTGCCCGTGCCCATGCCACGCCCATCCTCATGCTATGCCCGTGTGCTTGCCTGAGTTTGCCGCATTCCTGCAGGAAGTCATTTTCCTTGTAGCCAAATTAGATGAATGTATAATATCATATTTCCAGCTTTCCGTTGAAGTGCTTTCAAGTGCTTTCACAAGTTGGGAGTGGGCCAACAAGTGGCAGGTTCTGATTCATCCAAGGCAGATATATGCAACTACATAAGTGAAAGTATTTTTTAATATGCTTCGGTCTTGATATGTAATGATTGTGCTGTAGTTTTTTGACTGTAGGTTCGGCCAAATTCTGCATGATGTGTGACCACTTCCAAAGTTTGGTTGAGTTTGAGTTCAGCAGGCACATGGGATGTTGTCGGAATTGGCACTGGTTTTGAGCGCCACACGATGCCTTGATCAGATTTGATTAGATACTAGCTATGACCCATGCTCTGCATGGTACATTGAACATCAAGTGAATATTGAGTGAATACGTAGAGTAGGTAAGTACTGCACTTCTCAAGGTTGCCCGGCCCTCGGCCCTTGCTAATGCTCGGGCACTTGGTCCAGGCGACCATTGATGGAGAGCTGGGAAAAGCATACTCGGCAAGTCTCTTAAGAGAATATAATGTATGATACACTTGCCATGACTCCCCATTCTCACCATGTACATATCACTGCACCTGCAGCACCCAGTGTACCTGTCATGGCACACCTCATCTCATCCTGCCCCACAGTGTGCATCTTGCACACACACCCGTCCTGAACGACTGCACCTGCTCGCGAGTCTGGCGCTACAATCCTTGGTGTGATGCAGGACCCGGACGCGATTTGACAGCGACGCGAGTTGGTCGCTGGCATAGCATGCGTTTGCACATCGTGTACTGCGCGAGCACATGTCACCCTGCTTTAGCACCTCATCCAAACTTAATGACATCATGTCAAGTGTGTTGGTCATGGAGGCGTGCATGCATGCCACCGATGCACTCGTCTCTTGCGTGCGGCCGTGGGAGCGATGGGTGTGCACACACATGGGTGGTGCTCTTGAACGCATCTCGTGCAGACGTGAGGTCACTCGAGGTCCCTGGGAGACCGTGGCCTATCTCTCTCCAGCTTGAGATCATGGTGATGCACTTGCGGTGTGAATGGCACTGGAAAACAACAGAGACTCGGACTCACTGGCACGGTGGGCATAAAAATTTACATCTGGAATGGCCACATCTGTGTGGGTTACATCTTGGATTTCACATCCCGAGAGACAAAGTTGCTTGCCATCAGGGCCTCTGTCCTGCAGAAAGATCAGGTGTCCTACTTTCCGTAGAATTGCAAACCTACTAACCTGTTTCTCAAGCTCAGGACACCTGATGATTCACGTACCTTGCAATTGAGTGTTCTGAAAATCGAACTGGACATCGTGTAGGCACTGAGAATATATATGTAGGCACTGCGAAATGACTGGAAGATGGACAGCAGTTGGTAGAAGATTCGAGAATAATGAGACTGGAGATTGAGACACGTCGACCGACACATGACAACATCCTGTGTCTGTGGCTGTGACTGAGGAGAAAAATGTGGCTCCTATGAGATGATTGGAGAGTCTTTCTATCACCAGTCTCTTGGAGGAGTTTACTGCATAAGTTGAGTCAGAGATGAATAGAATGGAATTGAGCCAGAACTCACCAGATTCTGTGGCCTTACTGATAGCAGTGCTGAGACCCTTTATATCTTCATTCAGAGGAGAAATGAGGTCAAGGACTATAGCTCCTGTAAAGAGTTTCAGATAGGATTGACAAAAAAAACTATGCCACAAATTTACCTTGGTAGGTCTTGAATTTCTGGCTATAAAACTGCACAAAAATCATAAAGCAGAATGTAAACAGCAGTCAACCAAATATCCATACCTGGATTGAATAGCTCAGAAGAGAGAAGACATTTGCCTCAGGAAGCCGCTCAGAATCCGACAGAATGGCCAGCAAGCTCTCAAAGTGACTGAGGGACATGGCCAGCCAGTGCAGTTCTTCACGGATCGGCTGAAGACCAACACAATTATTGCCATTCTGCTATAGAATTATCGTAGACGCTGCTTACAGTTGAAGAAGCACTAGTAGTTGGCAACCTGCGAAGGTTTCGAAGGGTGCTGTCGCAGCGACGAAAAATGCGCACGCGCGTTGATTTGTAGAGAGGCACGAATTTGGATTCCGGGAGCATGAATTCAGTAGCGTCGCGGAAGCGTTTGAGCTATTCACCCCAGTGCGTCAGTGTGTGCCATAGACGGAGATGGTTACAGTGCATCACGGACCTCGTGACGACATTGCGATATGTTTCTATTAAGATGAGAAACAACCAACGCGCCGCTGAATAGGCGAGTATATCGGAAGCCGGAGGGATATACTCACAGTTGATAGTCAAGGACGGCGTTTCCGAGCACCGGTTGTCGGTCTGAGACGAGAGCAAGGCTAAGCAACAGCCATTGTCGTAATGTTGAACTGCAACGTACCGGCCAGATTGTTCGTTGAACTCGCAGAAGACTCCATCTTCTCCACAACTGCGCCACGTTAGCGAATCCTTCTGCTATCAGACGACAAGCACGCACATATTTCAATCGCAGGCCCTCGTCGAGCTTCCAGCACGTCTCTAGTCAAGCGTTCCGCATGCCACTCAACGTTGTGTTCGTCTCCATCACATCCACCGTCTCCCCGTCCCTCAGCGGGAATTTCAGGTACACCTGTGGGTCCAGCTCGATTCATTACACAATGCCAGACGACTCGTGCGGCGTACCGTCATCTGCACGCAAGCTGTCGATCGAGACCTCCCCTTCGCGTTTAGGCGTGTCAATCTCTTGGGCATTCAACGAACCGGTTCTCTGCGCCTCGACGTCCATATGCCAGTGGCCGTTGCGGATGATGCTTCCCTCCGCCTGTCGTGGCTGCCCGTCTAGTGTCGGCCGCCCAGCAGGCGCTCGTTCACCGTACACAGGCTCCATCACATCTGCGTCGTTGTTAGGCCGCTGTGACTGGATTCGGTAACACGGCATCTTGACGACGTACCCAGACCCCACTTGTCATTCACTTCCCGTAGCCGCAGGTCCCGGAGCGCAGATGATGGCTTTCTTTACAAGATCGCTGTGAGCTGGGATCCCTCGTGAGTCGTCGTTGCAAGGGCGAGGGATTGCTCGGTCGTTAGCTTCGTGTGCATGTCCGTGGAACCTTTATATACGGCCATCAGCGTGTATCAACCGCAGCAGGCTGCCGTGAGCGCTTCGCTGCTGCTATGCGATCACCTCCACAACTCCTTCGGGATGTAAGTCGTTTCGAACCATCGTGTGTGAGATCTACGTTGTCAAGCCTGAAATGAACCCGTCAAATGAGTACATTCAATGACCCGCGTATCTTTTTAGATTATAATACGGCGGGGCCCGTTATGTCGCAGCTCGGAGCTGTAGCAGAAGGACGTCAATTTGTTGAGCCACCATAGCAAATTGTTGCAATATTTCTGTGCTCTGAAACATCGTCAGCTCATTCAACGTCGACGGTCGTCGCTGTGTCGTGGTCAAGAGCAGACCGGATGAGTCGTCGGTCGTGGGCAACGTGATTCGGCATTTACCGAGAAACCTGTTGGCGCCAATGACTCGGCGATTACCCTCTCAGTCTTCGCCTCCAAGTCCAAAGTTACTCATGTCCGTCTCCGAACCTTTTGACCCTTGAATGCGACTACTTACCAACGTGATGAGGAGGCTACACCCACTTTAAATACCAAAATTAGCGCCCGCGGGCATAGCCACGTACGTATATTACCTACCACATGGCAGAACACCTGTTCAGACTCCCCGTGACTGTCTGATCCGTCGCCCGCACCAAGTACGGCCTGGAGCTGCTTCTCAGATAGTCAACCGTCGAGGATACTCGAATTATACCCGGAGGCGAGTTTCTTTATAATGTCTTCACAATTCGAAACTTACGAAGCTCGTCGTTCAAGTAGAAACTGACGAGGAAGACATGGGTCGCACGATATCTGGCGGCACAGCGCGGGCGCGTGCAGCGCAAGGCGCTAACGGCTCACAGAAGGCAAAAGCGGCAGCAGGGAACAACTCCAACAGGGCTGTAGATCCTTCCAAGAGCCTGATGTCCAAGAGTAAAGAAGACGAGCTGCGACATCGCGTATACACACGGCAGCAGGCGGAAATGGACAAAAAGGCCATGGAGAAAAGACATGCTGGCGCGTCGAAGAGCACGCCGAAGGCGCCCGGGATGGCCGCGCAGGCAGGTGCAGGACGCAAGGCGACGAAGTAATCACGGACTCTTGTCGGTATGTGAAGGGTAGAACACCTATTTGACGCTTGCTGTATGTGTAATCAGTCGACTCGTGCTGACGATTGGTACTTGCTCTCGGAACAGATACGGGACGCGACATTCTCATCCACTTTGCTAGAACTACAACATATAGGTTGATACTACATATCCCAGGACAATCCATTCTACACTTCTTATCGTGTTCTCATTCAACCGCACCAACCACTTACATGTCCTCAAAAGTCACGATCGGATGTTTGCTTGCCAGCAGTGCCAAGTTTGCTCCTGGAATAATGGATATCTTGCACACACTTTCTCTGACTGAGCGTAATCTGACCATTCATCTATGCCATCGACACTCTGGGCCAGTTCCGTGACGGTTTCCGAGCGCAGCCAAGTCCCTACAACCATTGAGGTAGGCGCCTGCAGGCATATTAATAAGTTCCAGGGGTCATATCCGCGTACGTATATAATCTGCCACATGCCTGAACACCTGTTCAAACTGACCGTGACTATCTGGTCTGTCGTTCGCATCAGGTACGGCCTAGAGCTGTTTCTGAGATCGTTACCGTCAAGAACACTTGGATCACACCTACAAGTGGGATTTCTTATAGCCTCATTACAATTGGAAACTTACGAAACCCGTCATTCAAGTAGAAATTGGCGAGGAATCGACATGGGTCGCACGACATCTGGCGTCACCGGGCGGGCGCGTGCAGCGAAAGGCGCTGACGACTCACAGCAGACAAAACCGACCACGGGGCACAGCCTCAAGGTGGTAGATCTCTACAAGAGCCTGCTGTTCAGGAGTAAAGACGATGAGATACGACATCGCATATACATGCGGCAGCAGGCGGAAATGGACAAGAAGGCCATGGAGAAAAGACATGCGGGTGTGTCGAAGGCGTCTGGGACTGCTGGTGGGGGGGAAGCGCAGAAAGCTGCAGGGCTCAAAGCGACGAAGTAGCTCCGGGGCCTGGCTAAAATGTAAGTGAGGGCCAGGACACTCATCTGGAGCGTCGTCGTATAAATAACCGAATGGCCTCGTGCTGATGATTGGTATTTCTCGGAATAGGCACGGAACGCAACATTCTCACCCAATTTACTATAACTATAACAGATATGTTTACATATCCCAGGACAATACATTCTACACTTCTTATCGTGTCCTCATTCGACCGCACCAACCACTTATGTATCCTCGAAAGTCACAACCAAATGTTTGCTCGCCAGCAGCGCCTTCGCTCCCGGAATAATGACCACCGTCTGCGTATCATCGATGATGACCGCCGGCCCGCGCACCTCCTCCCCAATCTCCAAATGGCCGAGTTCGAACACCGGCGTATCGTCGACCCTGCCAACTCCGTCAAAGTACACCGAGTGGACCATCGACGCCTTCGCGCGCGCAACAGGGCGCGTCTGCAGCGACCGCAGCTCGGCGAATACGGACGGCCCGAGTGAGTCGAACGTCTTGCCGATGCCGCGCACCTTCACGTCGTCCACGACGATGCGCTTCTCGTCGAGGAGGAAGCCGAACTCCTCCTTGTATGCGCGCTTGAACGCCTCTTCGAAGTCCTCGTCCTCAGCCTTGCCTCCATTGGGGAGGGCAGCGGAGGGAAGGATCATCAGTGCGGTGTCGGTGCCGTCGAAACGCATGTTGAGCATGCGCTCAATCCGTATGCGCTCGGGTGCGAAGCCTTGCTGGGTGAGCTCTTTGTGGACGGTGTCGCTGAGGGCGTCGAGGCGGGAGCGGAGAGTGGGGGCATTGGAGGGGGTGTAGAAAGTCGAGGAGGGTTCTTGGAGCTCGAATGCACTGTATAAATGGGTATATCATGGCTGTGAGCGAATATCGCCCGTCATAAAAACAGTGAACTCACCGGTCTGCAAGAGCAAGGCCGTATGCAGAGAGAATGGAGCTGTAGTGATGTATCAGGATTGTCTTGATGCCGAGAAGCTTTGCGATCTCGCAGGCATGCTGACCACCAGCACCCCCAAAACTCGCGAGTCTGCGTCAAGAACGTCAGTCCGAGAATACGTTGGGGTTCCCAGAATGGGGACTAACATATGCTTATGCATCGCGTATCCTCGGGCCTCGGTCAGTGCCCGTATGGGGCGGCACATCGTCTCGTTGGCCACCTTGATAAAACTAGATCGCGAGGTCAACGTCGGTCAACGATGCGGGTCTGACACCTTAAGGCCTTACCCATAGATAATCTCGTCCAGCTCCAGATGCTTATCTTGTCCCTCATTAATATCTTTAGCTACTTTCTCAAACGCGACTTTGGACGCTTCTTCATCTAGAGGCTGGTCCGCATTCTTGCCGAAGATCTTGGGGAAGTATGAGGGGACAATACGGCCGAGAAGCAGATTCGCATCTGTGACAGCCAATGGGCCTCCTTTCCTATACAATCCATTATTTCGTTGGTATGTATCGGAACGTCGGTAAGGGTAGGACGTACCTATAGCAAGCCGGGCCGGGATCAGCACCTGCACTCTCTGGGCCGGCTAAAAACAAGCCGTTTCGGAAGGTGAGGCATGATCCACCACCTGCAGCGACTGTGTTGATGTCCAATTGGGGTGATTGAATAGTAACGCCTGCGGTGGTCGTCTCGTATACTACTTCATACCGCCCAGAGAAACGCGAAACGTCGGTGGACGTTCCGCCAACATCCAGTCTGTGCATATGTTTTGATTAGATGGAGATGGAACAGAAAATCGTCGTCGGAACTCACCCGATGATCGGCGTCTTCAGCTTTTCGTCCCAACTTGTCAGCGCATATCCGACCACTCCGCCAGCAGGCCCACTCAAGATACTCTTGAGTCCAGAGAAGCCATGCACGTCCATGAGACCGCCGTCGGAGCCCATAAACTCGACTCTCGGAGCACGACCCTTCTCGTCCTTTGCCTTGGCATCCTCGCTCCCCTCTCTGAGCCGTGAATCGAAGCCTTGGAAGAAGCCGTCAAGGTAATCCCGAAGGATGGGCGTGAGGTATGCGTCAGCAGTGGAGGATACGCCTCGCGGAACCATCTTGATCATGGAGAGTAGCTGAGAGGAAAGAGATATTTGCGTGAAACCGACACTGGAAGCGAGCTTGCCGAGAAGGAGCTCGTGTTCGGGGTAGGTGTATGAGTGCGCCAGGACAATCGCCAATGATCGATACCCATCATCGTACAGCTTCTGAAGGTCCTTCCTAAGCGCGGCCTCGTCTTTCGAAGACGAAATCAAACATTATGAGGTGCAGGGAGAAGCATGTGAAAGCTGATACGCACCAGGTTTCTGAAGAATGCGTACAGCCTCTCCTGAGATTCCCTGCACGATCTCTCCAGGTCCCTCCGCGTCACCCTGGCCGTCCCAACCATTCCCTCGATATCCTCGCTTCACCTTGCCGTCCTCGTCAAATATGACTTTGTGATCTTCTGCCAGAGGATCACTCGTGTAACCGACAAGTGTCACGCGCTCGTCGACTTCGACAACGGTCGAGTACAAGGGAGGAGGTCGGCGGATATTGAGGTCGAAGATCTTCGGCCGAGACTGGTTTCCGATAAGCAGGAGGTCCCGGAACCCCTTGGTGATAAGGAGCGCATGTTTGTGACCCTTGCGTTCTAGGAGTGCATTCGTCGCGACGGTCGTAGAAAGGCGGATGTAATCTAAATCAGAACCGTCAGTTCTACTGTGCATCAGTCGGCGGTCGGTTCGGGAACACGCGCACCAATCTTCGAGGTATCGAGTCTCTCGTCTTTGGGTATCTTCTCGCCAGTTACAATCTCGAGGACGCGTCGGATTCCTTCTGTTGGTGCATCCTTGTAGTTGTCCGGATCCTGCGAGACTGTTCCGACATGTCTGGGATGAGATTAAGACCGAATTAAGGGTGGTGCTCGTGCACGTACGAAGCTTTACCACAAGCTCCTTCCTCTCCTTCGGATTCTTGGGGTCAGGATAGGAACTGGTAGCCCAATGGTTATGGATGCTATTCGTTCCACGAGCAAGAAGGTCTTACGCGTGTACATCGCAGAACGTCCCTCCTCGATCTGCGCATATCCGGATGGATCGGTCGGGAACAGGCATCGGCGCGAGTTGTAGACTTCTGGTGTTATATTGATCAGCAACACCGAGAGGAATAGAGCCCGCTGGATTGAAAGAGGCTTACCTGGGATGCTGAACAAGCTGGAAACAACTGCACAAGCCAGAAAGACGCTATCTTAAGTACTTGGCTGCTGGCCGGAACGGAGAAGGAGGAGGAGCGTTCCGCACGTAGATAAGATAAGATGCCGCACGCGGCCGATCCTCGGTTCATCCTGGCCCATACGGATTTCGTCTCACCCTACCACCATGTCTTTTTATGTACAGAAACCATTTTTCGTGGATCGGAAGACTTGCATGAAGGCCAGACGCAACAACAGGGATTGCAGTTATGACCAGGCTTAAAGATGGATGGGGTCGTGCAGCAAGGCGACGATATATCACAAATGATGGACGTGGCGGATGCCCATGGACTTCTTATCGTGACTTTCTGTTCATTCTTCTGATGGCCACTCCGTCTCTTTCCAGCAGTAAGCGCACGCCTGCGAGCGATCGAGAACTCACTGGTACGTGGCTATCATGTCCGAAGATGACGATACGGCACAAACTCTCGGCGCAACAGAAGCAAGGGCTGTTGTTGAACGTATCGCGGCTGTGTCAGACACACCTGGCCCATGTCATGACACTGAAACCGATGCATCTGAATCCGGTTCACGAAGAGATGTCGCACGGAGCAGTATGTATCTCCCGCCACCGATGTTTTGCTCGCTCAATGGTTTCAACGACCAGGCTCGGCTCAGCGGTCACAGCTCGAAGAAAATCGACACGCATCACCGATGAATTCGCAGGGACGAGAGGAAGCGGATGTAGGAACTGGCTCGAAGGGTACGCTGTGGCGACTCCATTGTTCTAACAACATAGCTCACTCACCGACGTACTGACCACAGCATCGGCAGTCGATACTAGATCCGTCGAAGAAGGCATACCCACAGGTATGTACACGACCTGTTTTTTGTCTGAGTATCATGTCGAGTGCGATGGTACACCGAAGCCACCCCGTCAGCATCTGACAAAATTTACCTTGCTACATGGCCCTTAATAGTGCACATAATGCTAATAGGACCATAGCTTGGTTCCTACCTTCATCAGCTATGGAAATCACCATTTACTCTATGATAGTGCTATGGGAGCTATGAAAGTGGCCATCCATGCTATGATTACTATGGTGCATGGTACTTAGCCATAGAAACTATGGTATATGACACATTACTATGAG
>SEOQ01000859.1:0-11961 GCA_004679275.1 Dentipellis fragilis
CGAGGTGGAAGGCCTGGCGGAGGCGCCAGAGCACGTCGTGCCACTATTCCAGCAACGGCACATGTGAGCTCGATTGTGCGAATGTGCGAATGTGCAAAGGAGGGGACAGAGTGGAGACGCACCATAGGCGAGTCGGGTTGGCCGGGCATTGCGATGAGCACGGGCACGGACAACGCCCAAAATGTTTCTGACAGAGCTGCGACTACGAGTGCCGCGATGCCCCAGCGGCGGCGGCGTGTGCCTGAGGGCGCGAGCAGCGCGATGAATGCCGCGGTGCGCACGTATGCGAGGACCGTTCGCGGGAGCGCGTGCAGTGCGAAGTCGGACTGTGCGCGGCAGTAGGTGCACGCCTGGACGGCAGGCTGGCCGAACCTGTGTGGCGTCAAGTTCAATATGGATGTTAGCATGTGAGGCCACGATCAGAAATAGCGGGATGGAATCCGGAGAGGACCGGGAAAGCGCGCCACGTACCGAACGAGTGCGGTGCGAATGTCGAAGGACGCGAGGCGCGTGAGGAGCTCGTCGAAGGATGGTGTCACCTCGCCGTCGACGCTGCTGAAAGCGCGGTGGCGCAGCTGCGAGATGGGCGCGCCAAGTGGCAGCCCGAGGTCCGTGAAGATGTTCGGTGGGCGCACGAATGCGAGCGTGTGCAGCATGTAGAGGGTGTGCAGCAGGACGGCAGCGGCGCGTGGCGCACCGACTGCGCGCAGCCATGTCGCGATGGCATTGGTATTGGAGCGCTTGGATTGGTTGGAGACGAATCTCCGCTTCTGCGGAGAAACATAGAGGGAAAGGGTGGAGAATGCGAGGGGGGAGCGCGAGCGCGAGCAAGCTGAGCGGGAGGGGCGCGAGGATGGCGTTGAGGAGATCCATTATTATTGTCTTGTTCCTTCGACGCGAGTCCTTTTAGGTGAACAAGTCGGACAATAGAGGCAACGCTTCATGTAAAATGTGCTAATATTCCTATCATCGGTTCAATGGTCTAGTGGTTATGATTTCTGTCTTACACACAGAAGGTCTCCAGTTCGATCCTGGATTGAACCAATTCGCTTTTGCTTTCGACATTTTTGTTGTTTTGCACCAACGGACTGACGACTGCAACGACGACAAATTTGCACAAGCTGCTTTCCGAGGTAATCGATTAATCATGAGAAACAAATGAGCCATCGCAAACACACCACGCATCGCTTCAGAGAAAGCAGGTAACAAAACCCATATATATCACAACAAAAAGTCATAGTACAACCGAAATTGAATTGAAGCTGGATCGATCACTGCACAAATGCCTTTCACATCGACATCCACACCATATACTTTCACGACGTACAAGTCCACTCAATGTCTCGTCCTCTTCACCTTCCCCATCTTCTTCTTCCCCTTCCTCCCCTCCTGCCACTCCCCATTCGCGCCCGCGCCCGCGCCCGCGCCATCGCCATCGGTACCCCACTCCTGCTCTATCTCGACGTCCCGGTCCGCCCCCATCGAGTCCCGACATGCGGTCCAGCAGCGACGGCGTCCCCATCTTCTTCTGGTACTCCGGCTCCTGCGCGACGTCCATCCCAGGCGCAGGCCGCCGGATTTTTACAGGCTTCGACGAGCGCGCAGGCGTCTCCGGCGGACCCATGCCCAGCGCGGGCAGCGACAAAGACTCTGCGCGGCCCGCAGACGGCGGGGCAGCAGAAGCCGCAGTAGATGGTCCCGCCCGCGCATCCGGGTGATTGTCCTTGTAACTTGGACCGGCCTGTGGCGCATTGGGAGGAGGCAGCATCCCGTAGCTCTCCCTGAGGAAGTCCCACCCCTGGGGATCAACACGCGGGCCACCCGCGTATCGCTCTGGCATGACCGGAGGTGCGAGATCCGATTGTCCGCGATAGTCTCTGAACGCAGGGCTAATGTAGTTCTGGCTTGGGCTGGCCGCCTGTGTGTGGCGTTCCGAGAGAGAACTGGAGCGGCGACGGGGCGATGGGCCCTTACCAGGGAGTTGCTCGCTGTTTCGCATGAACCGTTGTTGGATAATAGAGTCGTCGAGCGGAGGGCCGAAGCGTGAGCTACGCCGTGACTGCCCAGGTTGCGACGGGGGGCTGTCGGCGGAGCGCCGGTGGTTGTCGTCCGCCTCGAAGGGCGGCTTGCGACTTTGCTCATAAGGCTGGTGCTTGTCGCGCGGCTCGTAAGGTGGCCTGCCCCTTGATTCATAAGGCAGCTTGTCCCTCGGCTCGTATGGGGGCTTCTCGCGCGACTCGTAAGGCAGCTTGTCTCGGAATTTGTGAGGAGCCTTCTCGCGAGGTTCATAAGGAGGCTTGTCGCGCGGTTCGTACGGTGGCCTCTCTCGCGGCTCGTGCGGTGGTTTGTCGCGCGACTCAAAAGGCGGCTTGTCACGCGGTTCATACGGCTGCTTGTGCCAGCCCCCACCACCACCGTGCGGTGGACGTGCAGACGGCGGGGGCGGAGGTGGCGATGGGGCGCGGCGCCCGTTCTCCGCTTGCAGCTGCGCGTTCATCGCCTCCTCACGCGGGATCCAGATGCGCGGCGGCTCGTCCGTTGGCGGAGCGTCCATTTGCGGGGGAGGACCGAAACGCGACTACAGGACCGTCGTCAGCACTAAGCAGGTATCCGAGAATTGCAAGGATACACGTACCGTGCGCTGCATACTTTGACCTTGGCGAGGCTCCTGGCGAGGAGCGGGGCCTCGGCTATCTGGGTACCTAGGACCTCGCTTTTCGTGGTATCCAGGAGGCTTGAAACGGAGGAGTTAGTCAAAGGTAAGAAAATCATGATGAGGAGACTAACTACATGTGGAGGTTCCTCGATATCCGGGGGACCACGCCTCTGCGCATTCGGGGGCGCACCGCGGTGCGGTGGCGGAACCGGAGGCGGAGGGCCATGAGCAGGAATCTACGAAGGCGAATAAGTGCATTGTCCTATGTATGAAGGAAGTGTGCGCACCCTTGCGCGCGAAGGCAGGTCCCGCGGAGGCATGCTTGGCCCAGCGGTCATGCTTTCTTCAGGAGGCAGGTCCACAGGCGGACGCCCTTCGCGTGAGCTAGGAAATGCCCCCCCACGCGGGGGTGGCGGGCCATTCCCATTCATAGGTGCGCTGGCACTCGGTCCCCTAGACGCAGGCCCCGTAGGTAGTCGCTCGCCTCCACGACTGCTGATGTCCCTTGGTGCATCTCGAGGGTTCTGTAGAAATCCAAGTATGAATAACAGTATATGCGCATACTCAAGATCACTTGCCTGATAACCTGGCTCTTGCCGATCCAAATGCCTGTGCCTATCCACCGGTTCCTCAGGCATAGGCCTCCTCCTCTCGGGTTCAGCTGGCGCCGGCGGCTCGAGCCTCGGCCTAGATCGCGATGGAGGAGGGAGAGGCTCACGCGAGGTACGCGGGCCATCATCCCAGTTCCGCCGCGACGAAGGTGCGCGGGCGATCTATCTCTCTGTCGAGGTCGAGGATACTCAGGCTGCGGCGGCCGTTGAGGGAAGGTGGGAGACGTAGGAGAAGTCGAGGGCGTGCTGACTTGCGGTGGCCTCGATCCCATAGCTCGAGGAGCGCGGGGAGGAGGATCCCGAACGGGCACCTCAACACGCGGCGGTCTGTCGTAGGTCGCAGGGCGACGGGAGCTATCGTCGTACGCCGGTCCTCTGGGAGTGTGTGGCAGGTCAACGTCCATCGGCTCATCCCGAGGGCGATGTTCATCAACGTAAGACTGTCCGCGACCATCGCGATCACGGGTTCGGGTAGGCGGTGGCGCGTTGTCTTGTGGGCGTCGCGGAGGATAATCGACAGGTGGCTGGTTGCGTGTGGGGCCGTATCGAGGCCCCGAGGGTGCACTAGCAAGAACTATAAGTATTGACCCAAATCGTCGATAGGGGGACGCCTACCTCAGAGGCGGCTGAGGAGGCAATGGCACCCTGCTGTTCACCGGAGAGCGAGGAGCAGTTGGCGGAGCGGAGGGAGGAGGTTGAGATGGAACGACGGCCATTTCCTTGTAGCGGTCGGTCTGAGAAGGAAGAGGGATGCGTTTTCGAGAACCTGGGATGCGGATCGAAGTCGAATGGCGACATGAACGCAAAGGGAGAGCGAGTCGATATGAGGACAGCACGACCCGAGGTTGGTGGAATACGTACGAGACTGATCAGAGCTAGTCAGAGGGGAAGCCGAGGAATCACGGTCGCGATGGTCTTCAAGGTCCGCGGGAGCGCGGCGAGAAGGAGCAGAGTCCCCACTGCGGCGGTCAAGCCTCCTGCGCTTCGCGTCGCTGTCCGGTTCTATTCCTTGGTCAGGGTCTCTGCCTCTCCTTTGAGGGATCGCTTCAGCGGGAACATAGCCATCACGATCCCGGTCTCTCTGACTGCCGGACCAAGCCTTGTGTGGCGGGCTAGTAGCCCGGCTCCGACTAGTTTGCTGCCGCGATGCGTGCGCGTCCGAGATCCTATAGGTATCCGAGCGCATCTGGGGATAGTGGCGATCCACTCCCGAGGGCGCGTATTGCGAGGATGGACGGGGCGAGGGAGATCTGCGTCCTAGAGAAATAAAAATGGAGATGGTAAAGAAAAGTCGTTAAGAATGGAGAACGGAGACGGTGATGATGAAAGGGAAAACGCAGATGTCCATGATGAGCGTCCGTGTGTCCGTTGACGGCAGAGGCCAGAAGTGGAAAGGGAAGGCGCAGCATGGCTCGACTCCCGAAGCTTCGAGACATTGCACCAAAGATGTACGCCCTCCACCTCGGGAGGAGCAGAGGCGCGAGATAGGAGGTGGGGGTGGCATGATGCAGATAACGTACTTAGAGTCGATGACCTCCCAGTATTTTGATTGGGTACGAATAGATCCTGAGGCGTGACGGAACGTGGCGGTGGTGCTTCATAGTCATGACGTCTAGGTCGATCGTAGTTTGTAGCGGGACGCCGAGGTTCACGGTGGTATCCATTGTGTACCTGATCAGTGCTGGTGTCCGAAGGACGGTAAGTGGGACCTGCGCGATAGGAGTCGCTTTCGATAAAGCGCCTAGAATCATCATCGCGAGGTAAAGAGGAGCTTCTGCCAGGACGCCGAGTGTCTTCAGAAGGAGCACGATGAGTGTTGCTACGAGATATCCTAGGTTGTTCAAGCTCGCGCTCTGGCGAAACCCAAGAACCTTGTCCACGAGAGGGGCCTGTGGGCACCTTGTCTTGACGTCTGCCGACAGTACCAGCCTCGTCTGGGCGGTAGTGCCGATCTTGATGGGAAGTATGCTTGTTGGAGGAGAAATCCCGAGTCGCCTCATGAGCACCTGGCTCGAATGGCACACGTCGCTCGAACGCTCTAGTCAAGGTGTCGTCATCACCATCCCTTCTCGAAGACAAGCGAGGCTCTGCGATATCTGATCTGCTTCTAGCCCTGCCCCGAACAGGAGAAGCGCCACCTGATGCAGTGGAACGACTCCAAGGCTCGTGCGATGACTTGTGACTATGGTTGAAGATGTCGTTGTCCTGGCCGCGCGAAGATCTTGTCTCCCGATCAGAGGCCAGAGGATCAGACTGTTCTGCATATCTAGAGCCATTACCATTAGCACGACGCTCCTTGTCGCGTCGAGCCATGGACATCGGGCTTGCGGCCGTCGTCGAAGGCAGAGGAAGGAAGGCAGAATCAGACGTAACGGGCTTCGGAGGCAGAGCGTGCATGAGAGGGGCCATGGTGCGTCCAGCCATCGGAGAACTGTGGGGAGGAGGGCTTTGCATGTGTGGTGTTTGGTCTCTTCGGCGGGTGGCGTTTGTCTCTGCCTCGGAGTCGCGTCGGCGCGACTGGTCGCGAGACGCCATCATCACCTCCCTGCGGTCGAATGCGGCCTCGGCGGCAACTGAACCTGGTTGGTTAGCCCGAGCAGGTGATGCTATGAAATCTGGGATGTCGTCCTCGTCGCCACCCAGAGACACGGCATCCTCTGTGTCGTCTCCTTCACCGCCACCCCTCTTGTAGTCGTAGTAGGAACCTCTATGAGACCTGTCGCCGCCGTTGGGGTTGAAGTTGTCGTCATCCTCTTGTCCCCAATCGAGGACTTCCGGTTCTTCTTCCATGGGTGTAGGATGCCGGGGGGGAGAGTGAGGAGAGTGAAAGACGGCGAGCTCGACAGAAGATGGAGAATAGCGCCGGCGACATACGCGCCAGACTGCTGAGCATTTCGGGCGGCGATGCCTCTTCAAACTCCGACACGCGCGTTGCGCCACACGCCTAGTGCGTTGTGGGATAGACTCAGAGGCCGTCTTCTACTGAGCAGCTAGACAACAACGTTCACGACGATCAACGCTCTGGTAGCACAGGACTCTTGACGGCGCAAGCCCTGGTTTTTCTCTCTCTCAACCTGTCTCTGCCGCGCTTCCGCCGACCCAGGGCGTATGACGATATGTCCCTCCCGACCTCTTCAATACCCAACCAGAATGGCGGGACGCGTTCTTCGCAGTCCGTGAGCAATCGCGTTCCAATCATATTCAGGAGGCTGCTTCGGGTTCAGCAAATGGTGCGTCAAATAACTATTCACTTATTTTTGGGACCTAAAGCGTCTATGTCATAGGATTTTGAGTTAGCAGCCTGGCAGTTGACGTATCTTTGTCTGGCACCGAAGAGAGTGTGAGCTACTCCCAAATATTGTGCGTTGTTCTCCACATTAAACCTGTGGACAGGTACCGAAACGTGTATTTCCACAAACGTAGGCGTGGCTTGCTTCCTGTGCGCTTCTGGATATCTTATACGCGGTGCAGAGACCAAAAACACCTGGGCAAGAGATGACCCCGCTATCTTGATTCTCATCGCAGGGTGTCTATGTGGTGAGTCTCGGCCGTCACGTTACTGCGAGTGTATGACAGTCGTTAATGAGAATTGAACATCGGCTTGTAGTGGCCGCGATTGCATGGTCGGTGGTCTGGTCGTATTCCGCCCTTGCTGGTATTCGCCTTGCCCTCGTCATGATCCTGCGAGATTTTCTGCTTGTAGGAATAGTGATGGCAACGTCTTTATGGTGAGTCAAGCCTCTTTTAGGTCGTGAATTTTGCTGAGGGGACAACGGGTGGTATTCAGGTTCTTTGCAAACCGCGCTCTGCTCTCCCCTCCATCACACTCGACGGCTGCAGACACTGCGGTCGAATGGGGATATGCATTCGACGTGCACACAAATGCGTTCTTTCCTCTATACCTCACTCTATACCTTGCGCAGCTGTTCCTCGTTCCTATCATCATGAAGAACAACTGGGTGTGTTTATGGCTAGGCAACACGCTCTATCTTGCGGCGTAAGTGAACAACTTGATCTCATCGCGTTGGTTCAAGTCTAACATCCAACAGATTCGCGCAATACATCTATGGTATCTATCTGGGCTTGAATGGTCAGTCGTCCTTGGTTCTGGCCTGCTTAACTCTAACCATTGTTTCAACACAGCGCTGCCATTTATCATAAGATCCGAGCTCCTTCTGGCGCCCCTTCTTCCACTCTTTGTGGGCTACATCGTGTCATTGCTAGGGTTTAATATCGGACGACGTGTACTTACAGCATATTTCGGCGCATAGCAATTTGAGACCTAATGCGAGGGTTCTTTTACAGAATCTCTTTCCTCTAGGCTCTCAGGCACTAAGCGAATGTCTTCATTGGGAACTTTGCCCTCGTTGCATGGCCCAGCACGGGTGTTGCCTGTACGCGAATTATGTCGCTATTTGTCATTCGCCGCGATAGCGGTTTACCCATTAGCAGAGGCAAATCCTGGGGGACACGTCTACATGTTTTTCACGCTCGTACTTGACACCTGTGCTATTATATTGGCGAGCAGCATAGGATTGAGGCGCTTGGACAAAGTCATAGAAATGAAATGAGGAAACAAGGAGGCGCGTGGGGTTATGAAAGCAGAGGATGATGAAATTGAAAGCCCGCTGGACGCCTTGGGTTTCCGGCATCGCCTGTCCCCTTCACCCTTTACGTCCTTGTGGCCCCTCCTGCTGTTCTTTCCAGTGTCTTTCCCCTCTCTTTCCTACCATCATGTCGGGGAAAACACAGCTCGAGCGGGCAATCAACCAGATCCAGGTCAAGGCTCCTGTCCCAGAGATTGACTTCACGCAACACCAGCTTGACAATGGTTATACGATCAGCACGCAAGAACGAGTCGTCAAGGAGGTGTGTTTGGTTCTCGTTTTGCTGTTTCTCGATACTTATGACAATACATTTCGTTTTGTGTGTGCGGCGGGCTAGGTGCAAGCACCTGCGATGAACATCCCGACTGACGAGCAGTTCTTCTCGAAACAAGACCCTACGAAACCCGATGTCGCCTTCTTGAAGAATCACTTCTACCGCGAGGGTCGCTTAAGCGAGGAACATGCTTTGTACATCATCGAAAAGGCCACAGAGGTCCTGCGGGCCGAGCCCAACCTGCTCAACGTCGAGGCCCCCGTCACAGGTGAGCTCCATTCCACATCTGTTGCTCCTGCACCGCCAGGCCTGCATTGCCTCTTGCCGAATCTGACAACTGGCTACCATCTGTAGTTTGTGGTGATATACATGGTCAATATGTGCGTCCCATCTCCCCATTGGTCATCGTGTTCTGTTTTGACATCGTGCGACCAGTACGACTTGATGAAACTGTTTGAGATCGGCGGTAACCCTGCTACGACACGCTATCTCTTCCTGGGCGATTATGTTGACAGAGGATACTTTAGCATCGAGGTGAGTGCCCCTTATCGCACATGTATGCGTGCTTTGCTGACGTCGCTGCTAGTGCGTCTTGTACCTCTGGTCCCTGAAGATGTGGTTTCCAGACACGATTTTCTTGCTCCGGGGCAATCACGAGTGCCGGCATTTGACGGACTACTTCACCTTCAAACTCGAGTGTGAGTCTCGGTCTCACATTATCCGTCACAATAACGTTAAAATAACGTTTACTCTATTGTTATTCAATAGGCAAGCGGAAGTACTCCGAGCGCATCTACGAAGCGTGCATGAACTCCTTCTGCGCCTTGCCCCTCGCTGCGATCATGAACAAACAGTTCTTCTGTATTCACGGCGGCCTTTCTCCCGAACTCAGCACTCTTGACGACATTCGTAACGTTCGTCACACGATTTCCTTCATGCGGATCAATATTAACCTCCCAAACCTCCTAGATTGACCGTTTCCGTGAACCTCCTACTTCTGGGCTTATGTGCGATATCTTGTGGTCAGATCCTGTTGAGGATTTCGGACAGGAGAAGATCTCGGAGAGCTTCATCCATAACCACGTCCGTGGCTGCTCTTATTTCTTCACTTATCAGGCGGCATGCCAATTCCTCGAGCGCAATCGGCTTCTTTCTATTATCCGCGCTCATGAGGCTCAAGATGCCGGGTATGTTTCACTACTTTCCCCGCATGATGACATGCTGATAACAGACAATAGATACCGCATGTACCGGAAAACGCGAACCACTGGCTTCCCTTCAGTCATGACGCTTTTCTCTGCACCGAACTACCTTGATGTGTATAACAACAAGGCAGCAATCCTCAAGTACGAGAGCAACGTCCTGAACATCCGGCAGTTCAACTGCACGCCGCATCCATACTGGCTACCAAACTTCATGGACGCATTCACCTGGAGTCTTCCTTTCGTGGGCGAGAAGAGTATGTCTTCACTGTCGACGGTTCAGATACCTTATCGCTAAGCCTGCCTCTGTTAGTCACCGACATGTTGGTCGCAGTTCTTAACACCTGCACGAAAGAGGAGCTCGAGGAGAGTTCAGATGAAGAGAGCGCGATTTCGCCCACGACACCGAGCGAAGAGACGCAGGAGAGGCGGAAGGTCATCCGAAACAAGATTCTTGCCGTTGGCCGGATGTCGAGGGTTTTCTCCCTGCTTCGGTGCGTAATTTGGCTTTTCTGACGTACCCCTTATATTGACGAATTTTTCCCAATGTAGCGAGGAATCAGAGCGCGTCTCTGAGCTCAAGACCGTGTCTGGCTCGGCCAAACTTCCGTATGGTACACTTGCCTTGGGTGCGGAAGGCATCAAAGATGCTATCAATGGTTTCGATGATGCGTATGTACCTTCGTCATACTCTTCGGCGATAGGGTTA
Source organism: Dentipellis fragilis (assembly GCA_004679275.1). NCBI lineage: Eukaryota > Fungi > Basidiomycota > Agaricomycetes > Russulales > Hericiaceae > Dentipellis > Dentipellis fragilis. Next base: position 10,060 of record SEOQ01000859.1, read on the forward strand.
CTGACGATAACGCCCCATCCAGCCGGAAGTCGGATATCGAGAACGAGCGCCTGCCGCCTGAGCTCGTTGACGCTGACTCAGAGGAGGGAAAAGCATATATGTCGGGTCCCCCAAGCCCTATCGAAGACAATGCTAGCCCAGCTCCTGCCAATGGCGTCGCCGCTGCGCTTGAAGAGGCGATATCCAATGGATCTGTGCCGTCGACGCCCGCCTCCCTTGGACCCAGCTCTCCCGTTTCACCGACATTGGGCTCGGCTCCGCATTCGCCGTTCCGGCGCGGGCACGGCCGACAGGCCAGCCTGGGGACGACCATGACCAGCCCCAGCACGAGACGACGAAGCATCGAGAGTACGATGTCTCTGCTGAAGGAGGCCGCAGACGGGAAGGAGGCTGATGCCGAGTTTATGCAGTTGGCGGACAATGTTGCCGGGAAGTCGAAGGGTGATAGGGACAGCGTCGGTTCCAAGGCGTCTGTGGCTGCAAAAGAGAATGCGGTGCCCAGCTGAACTGCTGAACCGGGTAGTTGTTCTTTGGCAGAGCATACAGGTCGAGGTCCATACCACTTCATTTCATTCCTCCTTTCTGAGCGCTCTCGTTGTCGCCGTTTGTGGATCAATTCTTATATTTGTACAGTTTCGTTTACCATCGCCCTGAATCTCTGTCATATGAACTGTGGGTTTTTACTCTATGAACAGTCCGCGCATCCGTCTGAATGGTTTGGGACATCGTCACAGCACCTGAATCTTCTGCGAATGATCGTATCTGTCTTCTCCACTCATCGCTTCCCATGAATGAATGGACACAGTGCCACATGAGCATATCTGATTGACGCATAGCCCGCTGGCAGTTCCGCCTTTCCATACGTGGCTTTCACCTTCGTCGATCTTGCTATCGTTTCAGCGCCATGTCCTTTCTGGTCTTGGTTGGCCTGCTTATCATCGTGCTACTGCGTCCGAGCAGAACAGTACATAGTATAGGGAAGCTGTTCCGTATGCTCCCGTACTATGACAGCACGTACTCGTATGAGCCTAATCTGATCTGCTTCTTGTTCTAGCAGGAATCCACTGGCCAGCACCGTGCGTTCCATCGCATGATGCAGAATGTCATTCGCAGCTTGCGAAAACAGGTCAAAGGGCTCGTCGGCTTCTTTACAGAAAGCTTAAAGGCTGCTGCCCCGTAGGTTCACCGCCAGCAAGGTGACCCTCGGCCTCTACACTTACCTCGCCCTTCGATGAACAGTTGCCCCCCAGAGATCCACGCCCTCATCTTCTCCTTCGCTTGTACTGACGACGGCAGTGTTGGCCGTGCGCTTTCTTGTGTTTCTAGATATGTCCGCCAGGTCTCTGCACCCTACCAGTGGCAGTCGCTGGTCATCTCCGGCGTCGCCCAGACGCAGGCATTCATCGCCACACTCGACAATGAAGTCAGAGCCTACCGTCGCAGCAGCCCCGTAGCATTGCCGCGCAAGCGGCAGATATTCCACCTCTTCATCTCGAATCGCACCCGTGATTCTGCAGAAGACCAGCGCTACGCTTCACTGTGCCGGACGCGGGACGTCGACCACCGCCGCAAGATTGAGCGGGAATTCGACGCGGATGCAGAGGCTTGGACCACCGCACTGCGGCGTATCCTGGCATACAGCGCAAAGAGCGTGCGTACTCTCGCGATGGTCTGCTATGACATCCACGCCAGCTCCAGCGCCGTGGGCCGCCTGCTGCTCTGCGACCTCGAGAAGACCGCGTTCCCGCACCTGCAGGCCCTCACCATCCGCGGCGGCTTCGATGTGCGACTGCGCGAGCCCGATGCCCCAGCCAGGCGGCACCATGACGGCGCTAGCGCTAGCCTTGCGCCTAAGTCGCACTCCGATCTCGCGCCGCTGCCTTCCCTCCCCTCCCTCACTCG
>SEOQ01000086.1:1850-54739 GCA_004679275.1 Dentipellis fragilis
CNTGAAANANCNNTGCANNGANGTCCTAGNNCNTGACNGNTTTCGACNNANGNGGCCTGTCTTGTGCTCGGGCCAATCGGCCACCTGACACTCTTTCCTCTGTACCATTTGCTAGATGAAATCAGTGTACCTGTGACANTGGTCTTGAAACGTACACAGTATCTGATCAATTTGCATCTAGCGCAGGCTTTCATCGTGCTGCCTTCCAGGGAGTCGTCACGGTACGGGCAGTGACGCCAGGCGCAAAAACGATCAGGCTTTCCGTCATCAATGACTATTCCNAGGTTGGAGTCGACGATAGGCATATTTAGAACGAATAATCAGCAATGTAANGATGCAGGGTNGTTGTAGGTGCGATACTTGATGAGAGNCGACTCNTANGCCACCGCNTGCAGACAGGGGCTCAATAGGACAATCNGCACGAGGGTTAGGGTTTCGCGATCACCCTTGCACAAACCCTCGATATTAGTAGAGATCGCGAGTTCAATCACTAGACTGCCCAAGTTCAGGCTGGTTGTGTCCACAGTGAAAACTCTCAATCGGACTGGAATATGGAAGGTATATATGTNTACTCGAAAAATAGGATGACAATGTGCCGATATCTCAGAACTCCGACTCCCATCATACATTCTTTTCTTGTGTTTCTTCAACCTATCGGTTTTTTGGCATGATTTACTCCAGAGCCCCAACTCGGTTGATATACCCGCAGCAACAATTTGAGTTCGCTTGTTTTNGAACGTACGCAATAGTTGTGATCAACAAGTCGCAGTCTAGACGGTGTCCTGAGTTATAAAGGGAACGAGGGTATCTAAGTATATGAGCCCTAGAAGCTATGAAGCAGTTGAACGTCTCCCTCTCCGAAATNCAGAGAATTTGGCTCACATATAAAATATCTCTGTCTCTCTACTATTCGACCTCTTCTATAACTCCNGAACCCGCGTCCGCCGAGGGTTCCCAGTTGTTGATCATGTGTAAAAGCTCGGCATCTTCTAATGTATCGTTGACCACGTTCTTCGCGATCTCTTCCCAGTTCGGGAAGAATCCTCGGCTGGTAGCCGCGGGTGAAGGCCTGCGTAGCACCCACTGGCGAGACAACATAACAGTTCTTCCCCCTGGCATTCCATCAATTTTGAACGAGGCGATAGCAAGACCAATGCCCCCATTGCGTCTGATCTCAGCATTCTCGCGTGGCGAGTATCCAGCTGCGAAAAAGAATCGTTATATGTAAACCTCGTTTCGCCTGCAGGCACGTTAACGTACCACTGTATTCGTACATTGGTGCAAGACGTACTCCGAGCATAATGAAAGGGCCAGCGACGCTTTTCGCAGCGACACGATCGGCACGCAGCACGGTGATCATCAGGCGGTGAGTCAGTGTCCGATTTGGACCTGAAAAGCCTCCCAGAGCTTGTGCTGCTGCCCACTTGAACCCTGCTTCGTGCTCCTATGCCAACGTCAGCCTGTAAAGCGCCAGTAAGCTATCGCAAGGAAACACACCAATATCCAAGCGTTGATGTCCAAAGCCCGCGGCTCTTGACACACCGTCTTGTGCTGAGGCCAATCGGCTACCTGACATGGTTTACTCTAGACCATGTGTTGTATAAACCGCTAGAATTGTAAAAATTGTGTGCACGCACACAGTACCTAATCAGTCTGCATCTGGCGCAGGCTTTCATCACACAGCCTTCGGGCCAGTCGTGGGGACAGGAGGACCAGGCACATCGTCGCTTGGGTTTTGCGTCTGCTATGATGATCCCCAACCTGGAATCGACGACAGGCATGGAGGTCAGAGAAAGAGTACTAGTGATGTAAGAGTCAGTGTCGTGCAGCTACAGGTCACAGACGAGTCTAAGCAGGCGCCGGAAGGCCGATTGGTCGCGCCGCGGCGCGCGGCGAAGAAAGTCGGCGTCGCCATTCTATCGGTACACTATATACACGGCACTGCGCAGCCTTTGCAACATCATGGTTTCAGCCAGAAGTAGAGTGTCCTACTTCCTACTTGTCCAAAAAAAATCCAGAATTGCAAGCTGAATAGTCGGGGTATAGTTAAGCAGCTGTATCGAAACGTAGCACTGCATTAGAATATGAACTCCTGTACTCCGACTAGGTTATATCTTGCTGTAAGTCTGGATATGAATGCCTTGCTTCATTCGTGTGAATCTATGCGACGTTATGGTAGTGTCAGGATCGAGATCTTGACTGTCGAAGTTGCGTCACATTCTCCACGATCTGGGAGAAAGGCAGCCGTTGCGAAGGATCTTCATGCCAACATGCTTCGAGGACTGCGCGTAGCGGCTCCGTTACAGTAACATTGTCCGAGGGTACGAGTGGTCTTCGATTTTCGTCTTGATAATAAAGGTTCAATTGTCAGCTCTCATAATGCTCCCAAAGTTGGAGGAGTCTGAGTCCTTACTGAGGACCAAACGGCGAACAGTCTCATCATCTTGAAGGGGCCAAGGAAGCCCGCCTTTCGCAAGGATCTCGACGCAGGTAATCGCATACGCATAGACGTCAATCTCCCGAGTTAGGACGCTCGCGCCCCGCATCAACTCCGGGGCCTGCCATCGCAGAGTTCCACCTGTACGACAATGAGTACATGGTTCAAGAAGACACATGCACAAGATTTCTCACGAGCAACGGGCTGCTGGGAGAGGCGAAAGACCTCTGACCTCATCTCGCTTTGACCGAAGTCTGTGATCACGCAGCTCAAATCGTCACCAACAAGAATATTGACAGCCTTGAAGTAGGACCTTGATATCAATGACTGGGGATGTAGTAGAAACGAGAGAAGAGACATACCTTCAGATCGCCATGCAATATATCGTTCTCATGTAGATATGCCATGCCCGCAGCGACTTCCTGCATGCAACGAACGACAATTGCTTTGTGCAGCATCGGAAGGTCCTTCAAGAACTTGACCAAGTTGCCATGTTTGTAGTACGGGCTCACGAAGAACCATGGAGGATTGCTCGATGCAGACGAAGCGCCGAGGAGCAGTACAATATTTGGATGAGAGAACGTCTTCCACAGCTTCGCCTCTTTGACGAAGAGATTTTTGGGCGTGGTCTCTGCGAGCATCTTGATCGCGACGGTGCGATGTTTCCATGTTCCTTTATAGACGGTACTGAAGACGCCAACGCCAATCTTCTCTTCCATGTCGATCTCGAATCGTGTGACCGTCCAACTAGGCAATTCAGGCGGATTGCCTTGCTGGAGGGTAAGTCGTCGAAGGGCTTCGATCCCGCTCTGCATGAATTCACGGTCGATGCTGTCGGCCGCTGGCGCTGAAGGTGACATCCCACGCTCTGGTTCGCGACGCAAGCCAATGCGAGCTAGAATGCGATCTCGTCTTCGTTCATCACGTGTGGCATGATCATCTTCTGCGCTCGATGAGATGAAGCCTTGAAGAGTCCGCTCCAGAGCATTCATGGCTTCGGGCATTTCATCTCGGCCAACTTGAAGAATTTCTACCATCGCGAGATCGTCATTTGTCCCTACGGCCGCGCGCAGAAGCTGGCGAAGGTGCGTCAGGTCCTGGATGCGATTCTGTTCGTTCTGCTGAGATCGGATTGCTCGTAGATCTGCTGCTACCTGAGAAAAGGTGTTGAGATCTCAGCTGAAAGAACGAAGTAATCCAAATAGCTTACTCTGGTCCTGGAGAGCGACTCTCGCCGATTTCCGATGACCCTGAAGCCGGACTTCAAGCTCGATTGCATCAATTTGAAGGTCCTCATTTGAACAGAAAGCTGATCAGAGTCAGCTGCGGCTCAACTGAATTCTCGGAACACCAATTCGACTTACGCTAAACATATCGAGCGCTCTGGTAAGGGAGACGTCGCAGTGTTCGATCTCAGTAAGTGTCTTGTCGCGCCCTAGATACCGCTTCAAAAATGGCAAGTCTATCTGTTTCTTCACGAGAAGCAAAACTTCTCGAAACGCCCTGCGGGAGACTCATGAGTATGAGAGCATATTGAGCCGAAGTTCGAAATCATACTGGTGCAATTTATCTATCGGCGCGTGCAGCTCCTGAGTGACTTCATGTCCCGCCTCCTCGATCTCTTCCCTAACAGCTATCAAGAGGTCGGCGCAACGTTTCGTAAGTTCCTGGCATGCGGTGCGATTGGTCTGTGAGGCATATAACTTTAGAATGCAACACAGTATTGTGAAATCGCAAGAACTACCTGAACGAGTCGAAAGGCATCCCATATATCGAGCAAGATGTGACCAGCCGTAGCAAGCCCAGGAACAGGGGCCAGATTTAAGAGATCAACACCAGCATCGAGGGCATCATGGGCAATATCAGCCGTTGTTCCAAGCACAGAACTAGCTGCGCGCACGACCCTCTACGAAAGCTGATCAGGAATCATACTTGTTAGATAGGCATGTATATCATACGCGTCGTGTTTCAATGAATCGATCTGAGTGCTCCGGAGCATGTACAATGGTGGAGGTACCAGAATCTGGGGACTCTCTTCGGAAGCGCACACTTAGACCATTCCACCATGTAGTCACGGATAATCGATCCTGCTCTCGTCGACTTCGAGACCCATATTCACGAACAGTTAGTTGAACAGGAGGATTGGTCGATGACGACAAAGAATTGATGTTGAGAGGAGCTGATATGCTCTGAGCGGAGGCAAATGTGCGGTTTGGTTGACCCGATGAAGTAAAATTCGAATGCTGCTGCGCTGAGGAGCCTAATCCTGGCTCTTGTGACGAAGAGCTTTCTCTGGTTGACATCCCCGTGGTATCGCCAATACTTGTCTCCGATAGCGAATTTTGCGAGACATGATGGGACGGGTTTGAGCTGTGGATATCTATCAAAGATGACGATGTCTGATCTTAAGAGATGAATAAGATGTTGATACTTCAAAAGCTGAATCAACATGACGCTACCTAGAACTTGAAGCAACGGTTCAAGCGTACGATGATCTTCTTCGACTATGGTAGAAGGCGACCGTAATGCCACCGCATCCAAGGCACCTCCTGTATCACTTCTTGCTTCCGCCAGTGCATGCTCGGAAAGTTGTTCTCCGGAGGAAGACTGAATATCCCATAGACAGATACTCTTGTTCCACGATCCAGTTACGATCCTTCTCCCATCAGCGGAGACGTCGATGGATGTCAGCGTGGATGACTGGAGCCCCGTAAAAGGACGAAGCGGGGCACCAATAGCAGTCCCTTGCTTTGTATCCCACAGACGGACTGTTTCGTCTTCACCGCAAGATGCCAAAACCGAGCCGTCTGGGAAGAATGCGATCGAGCGAACAATATCGGTGTGGCCATTGAGAACTGTGATGGTAGTCCCAGATCGAACGTCCCATAAGCGGACAGTTCGGTCATCCGAGGCAGACGCAATGACCGTTCCGTCGGGGGAGAACCTCGTGGCGCGAACCTTTCCACCATGGCCACCCAAAGGCTCACGAACGGTAGCCCTTGTGTTGATATCCCATAGGTGAATGCTACAATCCGCCGACCCGGACGCGACCAGTCCTTCAGTAGTGACATCGAGGCAACGAACTGCATCTTTGTGACGGTCGTAGGCGTCACCGATCTCTTTGCAAGCAACGGGGTCCCATACTCTAGCCGTTCGATCTTCTGCTCCGGACAGAAGCCTCTGCCCGTCATGCGAGAACACAATTGCATTCACGTCGTTGGTATGGCTGAGCATATTCCATAGCACTCCAACGCGCTCGCCGGTCACAGTATCCCAGAGTCGTATGAAAACATTAGACGCTGTAGCAAGTGTCTTGCCATCTGGCGAGAACGCGAGACACCGGACGGGGTTTTGATTTCCAGGAATCTGCATGAAGTGGCTCTCCGGATCATCGCTCTCCACCTGCCAGATCCGTACAGCCCTGTCGGTCGAACAGGAAGCAACAGATTTTCCATCTGGGGAGAACGCAACACATCCGACCCCCATGGTATGGCCAGACAGCACATTGCGAATCGTGGGCACGAGCTCTACTGCTTTCGTGGTGACTTCGTCATGGGCACCGAGGACTGGCCTGTGAGATGGAGGTAGAGCTTCAGATTTCTTGGCTGCATTCAGGCGCCATAGACCGATGCTGCAATCGTATGACGAAGAAACGAGAAGACTTCCTTCGCGAGAGACGTCGACTCCCGTAACAACCATATTGTGGTATTCCACTGGACCTCCGATGGCGATTTTCTTCTCCGGATCCCAGAGTCGTAAGGACTTGTCGACGGAGCCTGAGATGAGCATTCCATCCAACGGGGAAAACGCGATGGTCCCAACGGATGCTCCATGTCCCTCGAATAGCGCTAGAGGGTTGCCTGTGGCAGCGTCCCAAAGGCGTATCATGGAGTCTTCCGATGCAGATGCGAGCTTGCTTCCGTCAGGACTGAATTTGACCTGGTTGACTTCGATTGTATGGCCGAAAAATGGTCTCCTGAGCATGCTCCTCGTAGCCGTGCGCCAAAGAGCAACGGAACCGTCATGGCAACCCGAAGCAAAGGATAAGCCATCTGGAGCAAAGTCGACGCAGTGGACGGGTTTATCGTGCCCTTCGATGGACTCTCCGACTTGCGAGAGACTCTCCGAGCTCCACATTACAATCTGGCTAGACTTCACACAAGCGGACATGAAATGACTTCCGTCTGGGGAAAACGCAATGTCGCGGACTGGCCCACCGCCCGGTTTGAGAGGTTGCCCAATGCTCGTCCATGAGTTGGTGTCCCAGATACCAATGGAGGCATCTAATGAGCCCGAAAGCAACAAAGCACCATCGGGCGAGTAAGCAGTACATAGCACCCAGTCTTTATGGTCGCGGAGAGTCGCGATGCAGTTTCCCGTGGCAGAGTTCCAGATGTGGACCAGATTGGCGGAGGCAGAGGCAATGGTGTCACCTTGAGGCGAAATCTTCACGGATCGAATCCAATTATCGACGCCCGTGTCAGGCCCAACTTCAATGGATCGTAGAAATGACACTGGTAAACTGTATGAGTTGCGCCGTACATCAGAGACAACCGTAGACTCACCTGTTTCCGTCGAGTCGCTGCTCTCCCCCGTCACTGTATCAACGTTATACATGACCTATGTGTGCTTCACACAATTGAGCCTGAGCAGTAGGCCCCCTTTGACGATTACGCACTGCCAAAGATGAGCGTTGAGAGTGTTATGAACGGAATAGTCACATGTAACTTACTTATTCGTTGTTTAGCACGAGCGCTTGCGAGGCAGTACTTCGCACAGCTTCTCCACGATATGGCTTGAGACGACGATAATGGGCTGTAAGGTGACAACTATGCCACGACTCGTCTTCCTGTCGAAATTGTCCTGCTGGTCGGGATGCATAACAGCTACTTGTAGCTATAGCACGGTGTTCAACTTGTTCACGCCTATTACGTAAGAATAACCCTTATGATAGACGGAAGCATAAATTCCCATTTAATGGTATCCTCCTCCATGACGACTGACTTGGGACGGCCGTGCTCATAAGGAGAAAAAAACCTCCTTTCACTTCAAGTACAAAGATAGCGAATGGTATATATTGAACAGAATTAGGAATCTGTCTAATTGACCTAACGTGTACGTCAAGCAGCATAGAGTCGTAAGTAAGTACTGTATCGACATTAGAACCGTTTCTCATGACATTCAATTGCCACGGGCATACTAAGAGTTCATCTGTGCTGGGCTACTGCAGGCGCGCGAGCTCGGCATACGAAGGAATAAAGGGCGCGAAAAATCGGAGGCTACAGATTATCGCGCAGTCAGCGTTTGATATCTTCCTCTAAGTTATATGACCGTACCATGGCTTACATCAAATTTACTTGCTAGTCTTCGCCTGGTCTGGATCGGAACCTTCGCTCGAAGGAACTGGAAGGAGTGCATTTTTCATCTCATCTAGGAGCACTGGGTCGTCAAGCCTGCCATTGACCAGACTCTGCACGGCCCATTCCCACTTCGGGATATATCGTTGATAGGCCGGCGCGGGCCTGCCCAACGTGAACCGTCTAAACATGAAAACGCGCTCTTTCCGTGGCATACCATGGAGGAGGAACGCGATGAGCGCAATCCCCAAGCCTCCATCGCGCCTGACTTCAGCGCTCTCTGCGTGATCGATCTGCGGATACAAGGCCTCGATTCGTTGGGCCATGGTGTCTTCAGGCTTAGCTGGAGTAATACGGGCCAATTTTTCCAGGGCCAGGGCATCGGCACCGACGATTACGAAGGGTCCTGGAGTCGTGCCTACCGGGAGACGGTCTGAGCGGAGTATTCTGACCATCAAGCAGTGAGTCGATGTCAGATTTGGGCCTTTGTACCCTCCCAGAGCCTGCGCGGCTGCCCATTTCAGCTCGACTTCGTGATCCTATGCCTGCATTGACAAACGTGCAGTATGAAGTTGTTGCGGGGAATTTACCTTCAGCCAAGTGCCGAAATCTAGATACTGCGGCTCCTGACANACTGTCTTATGTTTCGTCCAGTCGGCCTGCTGGCACGATCTACTCTGTGACGTCTGTTAGTGGAGAGGCGACAACGATGTGTTTAGTATACGCACGCAGTATCTCACTAACTTGCATCTAGAGCAGGCCTTCGTCTTCGTTTCGTCATCAATATCGCGAGTACAACCCTCCCAGAAGCAACGCCGCTCGGGGTGTGGCTCCGTTACGACCATTTCCAAGCTTGAGTCAATGACAGGCATGTCTGGGCAGAACAGTCGGTACGGAGGGTCAAACAAAAAAGTTATTGTTCTGGAACAGGTTTGAGGGTATATCGACGCGTATGTCGTGAAGGTAGACGGTGGAGGCGAAGAAACAGAACAGACGCCCATGAACACGTCTATATGTCTCGTCACGTGACCGTTCTTTGGGTTTGAAGTTGCCGTCAAGCCGTGTCCACAGTTTGTCGAGGATCGCTGGGTATGTCTGGTAACTACTACTACAAGCATAAACAGAGAACAGAAATGAATCGCGGGTGCCCTCAGGGCTTGAAGGACACTCAGTCATTGGTGCGGCTACAGAGCCTGCGCAACGCTGTAGATGCCAGACCGAGGTCAACGTTGAAAAGAAGCCCTGGAATCCATGAAGCAATCAATGCGTGAAAGGCCTGTTTGGGCTGAGCTGTATTTCCCGAGATCACCCGGCGCCTGGCAACTAGGATCTACATGACTTGAGTCAGTCAGACATATTCACCAACGAGGCAAGACACCGCAAATGGACGGCTCACACCTTTCTTGGATGCACGCAGATCCCGTCCTAGTCAACTTCTTCGAGTACATCCTCGGTGGAATCAGCTGGCAATAGCGAATTATTGATCGCATCCAAAAGGTCGGCGTCATAGAACTCGTCGTTCGCGAGGCTCTTCACTACCCATTTCCAATTGGACACGTATCCTCGACTAGCGGAGGCAGGCCTGCCTAGCTTGTATTGCCTAAAGATGAGCGAGCCCGTGCTTCGCTGCATGCCACAGATTTCGAAAGAGACAAGAGCGGTCCCGAGACCACCGTTGTGCCTGATCCGCGCGCTCTCCTTAAAGTCGTATAGGATATATAATTGTCCGCTTTGCGAGTGCTCGTCTGCAGAAGGCGAAGTTACTGTCCCCGCCCGGACCTTGTTTAACCCGCATGCGACGTGTAGACTTACCGAGGATGATTTCTAGAGGTACGACGTTCACGTCGAGCATGACGAAGGGGTTTTCGGTGTTCTCGGTGGCGGAGCGGTCTGCGCACCGCGGCGTGAACTTCAATGCATGCGAGGATGTCCTGTTTGGACCGGAGCCAGAGTAGCCGCCCAGGGCCTGCGCCGCTGCCCATCGAAGTTCTGGCTCATGCACCTAGGCAGAACCGTAGCATCAGTTTCCAGCCATGTGCGATGTGACTCCCGGCCCATCCTGGATGGATATAGTAGCACTCACCGATATCCAGGCGCCAATGTCAACGTTCTGCGGCTCGCGACATACCTCTTTGTGATTTTTCCAGTCGGCTTTCTGACATGACGAATTCTAAGTTATAGAGATCAACAGATCGATACGATAGTAACCTCGTCATTCGTGAACGTACGCAATATCTGACCAGCTTGCATCGGGCGCATGCCTTCGTTGTTGCTGCGCTGGCTCTGCCGCGAGGACAGTTGCGCCAGAAACAGCGTCGCTTTAGCTTCTTTTCGGGTAAAACAACACCTAGAGATGGGTCGATGATAGGCATTGCGGAGGAAGTTCAGTAATATTTGGAAGTCGTATGCTCGAGAGCGGCTTGGAGGAAATACTGAGACAAGCCGTTGGGCGCTTATCATAGATGGCCGNGATGGCCGCCGGCCCGATGCCGGGGCGGTTCGGTCCGGATCCTGTTGCAGTAGGCTTTGAACTTGAACAGCCGCCATACCAGACTGTAGCATCCGAAGAGACCCGTTCAACGGGAGTGCAACAGCCTATCCAGTCATCCAAGTACGTATTCTCTGCTCATGGACGGTCATCTAATGGGAAAGAATTAGATGAACCATATGTAAGTCTGTACCGAGCGACAGAAAAGATCCAATAGATCTACTACAGCTTCTGAAGTCACCCACGCGAAATCGTCTCCAAACAAATACCCTCAATACCCTCATCTATACCTTTCGCCTCTTCCAGCCCAGTAAACACCGGCAGGAACGCATTACTGATGGTGCGCAAGAGGTCGGCGTCATAATTNTTATCATTCGTCAAACTCTTCACGACCCACTCCCAATTCTTCACATACCCCTGGCATCCCGGTGCCGGCCTTCCCAGTCTGAAGCGACGAAACCAAAATATAGACCCACCATGCGGCATCCCAGTGATCTCAAACACCGCGCAGACGATCCCCAGGCCGCCCCCGCGCCTAATCTCTGCACTCTCCTCGCGGTCCTTCTGCGATAGCAGGTGCGCTTGCCCCGCGGCGGCCGGGTTGCGCTCTACCAGATAGCCATGGATCATCTTCAGCGGCATCGGTACTGCGTCGAACAGGACGAAGGGCCCCGCCGTGCTATTCGCCGCGAGACGGTCCGCACGGATGAGCCTGAACACCATGCCGAAGGTAGGGATCAGGTTCGGGCCTGCGTAGCCTCCCATCGCCTGCGCGGCGGCCCATTTGAGCTCGGGCTCGTGATCCTGGGTTTGTATCAGCGAGTCCGAGCCTGTGCATACAATACCGCACGGAGCCGGAAACTCACCGTGATCCAACCGCCGATATCCAGACATTGTGGCTCACGACACACTTCCTTGTGTTGCTGCCAGTCGGCCTGCTGGCACGCTTTGCTCTGGAGCGAATGTGAGTGGTGGTGTTGCAGGGAGGCGTATTCGTTTGGCCAGTCTCGTGGACGTACGCAGTATCGCACCAGTGTGCACCTGGAGCACTTTTTCATCTTCGCTGTGTCTCGTGCGCCGCGGGGACAGTCGCGCCAGGCACAACGCCGCTCGGGCTTCGGGTCGCCGAGGATGAGTAGACTGGTGGAGTCGACGATAGGCATGTCCAGAGGCAAGTGACAGTGGTCGTCGCAGTGTTATGCTCACCGTAGTGGAGGAAGGAGGACAGCGTACAAGTACCGCGAAGGTCGCCGCCGTTTACGTACAAATGAATCTTACCGACAGAACCAACCCAGACACGGACCCCACAACCTATTCATACAGATATCACATCTGTCCAACGTACATAACATTACACACTGTCCACAGCCGGCGCAGCTCCCGACACCCGCTGGGCGTGGGCGTGCATCTGCACTTGCGCAACACCAATCTCCACCACAGGCAGAGACCCATCCTCCTCTCCAATAGCCCTCAGATCCGCCTCGCGCAGGCGCGCGCCCTCCTTCTCCATTGCGATGGTATCAAGTGAAGATATGGATATCGTCTTCTCCCGGCTTGGCTCCGCGTGGGGTCCCGGAGGGGGGATGGGTATGAGTATGGGTGCGGCCCGGGCTGGGCATCGCGATGAGGACGGCGACCTGAGCCTCAGCGTCTTCAGGCAGTTCGTCAGTGGGAGCGTCATTGCCCTTAGCCTTCGTGCTCTCGTCGACACGCCGTTCTGGGATCGGGAAGCGCCGGAAGGGGTTGCTGAACCGCAGTAAGGGATATTCAGGGAGAGGAAGCGGTGTCGGTGCACGGGGAGGCTCCTGATGCTCGGGGGGCTGGTTGCTACTCAAAGTTGTAGACAGCGGCTGTAGGAGTATATGGGTGAGAATAAATTCGAGCTGGTTAAATGGGTTCGTACAGTTATAGATCCCCACTTGTCGTCGCGCCCGTACCAATCCTGGGTGAGCGAGACCTCGTACAACTTCGGTTTCTCTCCCAGCCTGATGATGCGCCCACCCGGGGGAGGGGATGGGGGGACATAGGTCCCGTTGGGCGATGGCATCGAGCACGGCCTGGCGATGGCGTCTTCGGATGACCATTGATCGGAAGATGATCACACCTGAAACGCTCAGTAACAAGAGCAAAGTTGCTGAGATGGTCATGATTCTTCAGAATGCGTATGGGCCATCGACGGTGGACGACATACCGAGGAACGTGTATACTGAAGCCGAAGTGATGTTATAGGATCATCTATTTCGAAAGGGAGGATACACGCACGATATAAGGACGATGAACCGGGGGAAGGCCCTGTGCTGCCTCCTCCGTCGTTTCCGGTTGATGTGGAGGTAGAGGTAGCGTCAGGCGTAGCGCTCGAGAGCACCGGGGACGTGAAGGATGTGATAGCGGAAGACATAGCGGCCGTGATGCTCGTTTACAAAACGTGAGTCGACGATCTGGAAGGCCGTACTTCTGTTAGTATTCCGTTGACAGTGACGTGTCACGCACCTCGAGGACCGATATCTCAAGACAACCTCACCGAAGAATCGAGGCGTCGCTGACACGAGGATACGAAGACAGGTAACCGGCTAATCCGTTGTTGAGATCGAGGGCATCATGCAAGTCCAAAGTTTCGTACCGTGCAGTATCGCTGGCTTGGTATATCTCGCCCTCGGACGCGTCGGCTTGGGCTGCTGGAAAATGTCAGCCTGCTGCGGGTGAGGTGGAAGTTTGGAGGAATCACACCCGATCCAAGTTCCACGGTGAGCTATATACAAATCCTGTACTGGTGAGCGTGAGGGAAAGTGGCTGGGAGGAGATGGCGACGAGGTACCAACCAATCGGCATCAGCCGGATCGACTGCGCAACAGCAGGGTCACTGCAAGGTGCCCGATTTGCAAAGTTTGGTTCACGATGTAGCCTTGAACTTGTAAAAATAATTGAGCAAGCTCCCAAGATTCTCTAGACCTGTTTCTGAGATTTGTGCAAGCGCAGTCGTTTATTATCGTGGCGAGGAAGGGTCGACTGAGGCACCGGTAAAATCAGTCATAACGGTCTTTCTACCTACCCTTCTGTTCAATCGACTTCGAATGTCATCTGCATCATCCTCGTACCCAGCTGCTCACGCTTTCTGTCCATCAAGATATTCGTAAAATATTAATACGTACCCTAACTTTCACCTCAACGATCTACTCGAATTTGACCACTAAATCTTCGAATTGACCCGAACTGAAAATATACTTCCGTTGTACTTCCGGCCAACTTCCGGCCCTCCGTGATCCAAGCACCGTCCCACTGGAGTCGAACTAGTGTCGATTGTTGTTCCACGTCCGGTTGCACGATGTCAGTCATGCTCGCTGTGAGTCCAGATTTTTCCGCAAGCCGGTTGGTCCCTGAATAATTCAACTTACTGATACTCTTCGAATACTGTGATGGACTACACTGCGGGCCAATGCATGTGAAATATAGGTGGCTGCCTGCCAGGAGGCTCGGACTACGATGAGCTGAAGGACCAGTTCACAGATGATCATACAATCTCCGACTCTTATCCGGTGCCGTCGTAACCTAGACTTTCCCAAATGCGACGTAGACAGTCCCTGACAAGGCTAGGAGACGCGCGTTCCTCCGCGTCAGCGGCCCAGCACCTCTGAATGACGTCCTTCAATCCTCCATCTACAAGAGGCGTTGACGGCAGTTCCGGGCGCTTGTGCTCTGCTATGAATGCGGACCATTATGGATGCAGAACTTTGTCAGAATAAGAGATGGTATACGTACCGAAAACGATAGTACACATTGTGTCCTTAGAGCATGGTTCCCAGGGCGGGACACCCCTCTTCAAGATCTCTACGCAGATCATAGAAAACGCGTACACATCGGCAACGCGTGTGAACGGATCCGCGCCGTTTAGGATTTCGGGTGCATACCATCCCAGCATTTCCTCTGTGGATTAAATCAGCATTGTGAATGGTGAACGTGGCGAAGTGACATTACCACGGAGAATGACTTCCGATTCGTCTTGTCTTGGTACAGTGACCCCTAACCCGCTATGGCTGAAGCCTCCGATGAGACAGGTGAGATCGTCCGCGACAAGCACATTCTCGCCCTAAAGTGTGTCAATCATCTAGAACGAGCAAGATAGCAACATACTTACTTGAAGGTTGCCGTGCGCGATATCCTTACCATGCAAGTACTCTAGACCTGAGACGATCTCTATCATCATCCGGAGTAATTCCGGTTCTTCGACATTGGACTTGCTGTTCAAGTATTGTACAAGGCTTCCCTTTTCGTAGTACGGCGTAACAGAATACAGAGAGGTTAGGTCCGTCGGGACTGAGGCGGCGAGGAGCTGCAAGATATTTGGGTCATGGAGTGTCCACCATTTGGTCACGGTGCGGTTGAAGTAATCGCTAGGCAAAACAGAGTACGAGAACATCTTGACGGCGACTGTCTGACCTTGCCAGATACATTTCTGCACGGTGCTTTGGACGCCTCTGCAAATCTCTCCGTCGATTTCGAGATCATGTTTCGTGATGAACCGTAACTCGGTGTTTGCAAGATACGCAGGGTCCTCCAAGATATTGCGCAAAAACGAGGTATGCGAGTCCAAATCAGCTCCGTCTTCGAGTGGACCCGAATCGTCATCACTGTTTTCCTGGCCAGAAAGAATCCTTTCCGCGAGCTTTCGGATCTTGTCCTGGGTATTAGTGTCCGATTTTCCTAAGCCTTCCAAATTCAGTAGTGTTTGACGTGTACTTTTCTGGATCCTGGCGAGAACACTGGTCTGGAGGGAAACCTATGAAAATAGGGGATTGCACAAAAACAATGAGAATGGGTGAGGTGAGAACATTATAAGAGCCACAACAGACCTCGAAACCCTGCATGATTGACCACAATCTCTCGGCATAGGACACGAGCTGTTCTTCCGTGCCACGTCTTTTGAACGTTCTTTTGATGAAAGAGGCCTTGGCTTCCTGTAGGAAGAAAACACGGATCCGCCCGAAGCAACTGTGCCGCGTGAGAGGTGAATATCAATGCAAGTCAACAACAATATTCTCACTCTACGAGAGACTCAGTCGCTTGTATCACTTGATCGTTGAAAGGGTAGTATTGAGCATATAGCTCGGATACCTCGAGTAATATCGTCGCACAACGCTCTACGAGATCCAGAAATCGAAGACGAGGATCCTAGAAGAAATTTATTAGATCAATCCCACCTTGGAGATAACTATACCTACACGGATTTCCGCTAGAATGCTCCAGATACACGAAAGAATGTAAGCGCAATTTGATAACGTAGATGCAGCAGGTCTTTGCCGATCAGCCGATACATTGTGCCGATGCGTCATCTCCCAGGCGCTCTCAATGTTCTATAACAAACATTAGCCATATACTGACAAGATGGGACGCAGCGCGCACATTCTGAACATTTGCATATTTTTCGTATCTGCTTGCGGGAATCTTGCTCTGTCTGTACCACGCGTGGATCGAAGAAACATATCCCAGGGAGTAGAACGGTCTTTCTAGGTCCAATGTCGGCTCAAGCATCTCAACGGCTTGAGCATCGGGGATGACATTGATCACTAAAAGAAGAGCGCGGAAATGATCAAGATCGGCTGCAAGCTGGAAGAATGGCAGAGTGATGCGCACCATCATTGTCGTCGCGTCTCGAGACTCCCGCGTGTGTAGCACCGTCCGCTACAGCATCCCAAGTTTCTTCTTCATCATGCTCCTCCACGCCAAGTGCCGGTATCGGTGCTTGTGGCGTCTCGGCTGTAGAATCAGGTTCGACGTGGCCTCCTTCCGTGTAGGTGTAACCATTGAAAGGCTCAATGTAGTCGTAACGTGTGTCTGGATCGAACTGAGGTATCCGTTCAGCTTGCATCCGCAATGAAGTTGTGATAACATACTCACTCGAGTGACGGAAGTAAACATAACGGCAGGTAAATCGCCATCATCCACGATAGAGTTCATCACGGCTTTCCTGTCCTCTGCTGAGACGGCACCAACAAGAAGCTTGAGCCCCGGAGGCAATTCATAAGATGCAATCAAGACATCAAGGCCCTCCTTCCATTCAAATCCAAGGTTGCTCATCTCTTCAATCCAGCGTAAAAGCCTCCTTGAAGTGAACTGCATGATTTCCGGCACAAGGCTATCGTTCTGTCGATCCTTGGTGTGGCTGATATGCTGCGCAAAGAACACGCAAGCGTAACGCAACGCGTTGCTGAACGGCCGAGCTCTTCGTGGACCGTCCTTCTTCAATAGTCTAGGAATGGAACTCTCCGTATCCAGTCGTTCGTTGAGTATCTTCATGCATCGAATGGCAAGCACCAGGTTCCAATATGACAGGTCAATATGGAAGTCCGGGCAGCGTTTGCTATCCGTCAGAAACTCGAAGAGCGAGGTGTGCACCAGGCGCAGCGCGCCGAGATTCCCACGAGGCGTCGTAGTCGCAGAGAACAGAGAACGAACCGACGAAACAACTTGTTCTGCTCCTTCCATCAAGAACGATTCCCTGCCAGGGAGAAAGACCTGGCTATAGCGATCGTTGTCCAATTTGAGTAGATCGTTCAGATCTCTGAGCCTAAAAGGTTTCTTCCCGGCGGCAATGCATCCCACAACGTATCCAAACTCTGAAACATAGCTTGAGTCACGGTCCCTCGCTTCATATGCGGACCTGATAACCGAGTCGTACAAGACGTCGAGCTGACGACTTCCACCATGCGTAGCGACCTTGGCGGACAAGACCAGAGACAGTCGAGAACGGGGGCTCTCCGCGATGAATTGACAAGTTATGTAGGCCCATTGGAACTGCCGGCCAGCGCGTTCGGCCAGCTTTTCATCTGCACCAGAGGGAGGCCAGCCATCCGTGATCCTGGCCCGCGCAGAGATCTCGCCCAGGCGATGACGGACGAAAAGATGGATATCAGCAGCCGTGTCTTCGTAGTCGTCAATGTTCAGAGCTTCGCATCCACCAATGCCTGGTTGGAGATGTAGATGTACCTGTGGATCATCTCGACTGGTTATGAATATTTTCACGTAGTCAGGAAGGGCGAAGTCTTCATGCGAGAAAAACGCCAGAATGTCATCACGGACGCGCGCCTCGCGATGTCTGATTTCGTCCAGTGCGTCGATAACGATCACGACGGGGCCGACAAGGTCCACTGCTTTGAGCGGTTCGACGATGACTCCCAGAGCCTGGTCGGACAGCGCCGCAGATGCGATGTCGCCCTTCTGCTTTAGCATAGAGAGCAGCGCGTCCTTCACCGACTTGTCTACCCGCGCCAGTTGATATGCGATCTGACGAAATACGGCGGACGGATCCACCTGCTTGTCAAACCGATAGCTGGCACCAAGACGACCAAGGCCTTTCAGAAGTCCGGCGACAGTGTTGGCGACGCTCGATTTGCCCGTCCCGACCGGCCCCGACAGCCAGAGTACTCGCCCGCGCTCGGGATCATGAATCCACTCCACGATGTCGCCGATTAGTTTCGTGCGCGTCTCAGGGAGACAGCCCCGGCGGGTATCGCACTCGACCACGTTTACTTGACCCTCGATCAGCGTGTACAGCCAGAGTTCTTGAACTACATCATATTGAGCTTGCCATAGGTATCTCGGATTCAAAGTACAAACCTTGATCCTTCACTTCACCAAGATCGTTTCCGAGGGCTCGAATACACTTCCAGTTATCAAGGCTGATACCCCGGTTCAATTGATCCTTTAACGTTCGGAACGAGTCTGTCAAAAGCTGCACAGCGTCGTCGTTTTTGGGATTCAACGTATTCCAGAAAGTACGCCCTACAGATGGTCAGAATGAATGGGAAGGTATCGAGCACACGGCCTACCTGCAAAGCCTTTATCTGCATATTTCCTCAGAAATTGACAGCATTCGTAGATTTGCTTCATCACGTCCATCACGGCTTGTTTTAGGTAGTTGGCTCTTGTGGGTTCCTCCTTGACTTCATCAAAGAACACTACGACGTCCTGGACTGTGTGCCAGAGGTTCCGTATCCTGTCGTCGCGATCTACTTGAGCTTTGAGTATCTGCGCATGGTTGTGAGTCATAGAAGGCAATGTAATGTGGCAAGCAGAATATGTGAACCTTGTAGCCGCTGCTAAGGACTGTCCAAGCTAACTTCGCATAGGGATGGACCTATACATGGAAGGTGTGTTTAGATGCAATCATGAAAAAGAAACAGGAAAGTACAACCTCCGCGAAGGTGTCGCCCAGACGCACTACGTTGTCCAACACGTTGGATAGAACGTCGCCTGCAGCCTCCGACAAGTCGCTACTTCCTGCACTCGTGACGCCATTCATGTATGGGCCGGCCTTTTGGAGGAATGAGGGAGCCAATAGCGCGTTCACATTGTCTTCTGCTTCGCCAAGAGCTCTTGACAATGATGACGTGTTCGGTTCGATTGGCGGAAAAGATGCGGAATGTAATTGAACAAAGAGACTCGAGATACCACCAGCTTGCAGCCCATACCCTGGTGTGGACAAACTCGGCTGGCCATTTGACGTAGGTACTGCTTCTGGAAAGGGTCAGTCGATCGGGTCTAAAATATCACGACTTCAAGAGGCCCCACCGTGCTTGTCCCCTAAGTCTCCGACAGGTTCCGTTCGAGCAGAAGGACTGGTATGCACCGCCGAGGGGGCTTCGGTTACATTGATGTGGATATTTCCCGATACAAAGAGCTCGCCACGATTTCGACGGAATTTGAGACCCGACTTCGTCAATCGGCACCGATATTCTGGTGTCGAGCATTATGTTCGTCAGGTGAGACATAAAACGAATTTTGACAAACAGACCGTCTACATCGTCGCGCAACAAGACGTCCACAGGAACGTCGGTCTCCCCTAGCAGCGTCGTTTCGGAAGTGCTCGAGCTGTGGAGCACTTGTAGTCGGATGGTGGACGACCGACTTGGGCATCTGAGAGCAGAACATCACACATCAACTATACGCACGCGAAACACAATGCCCCAATTTTACCTGACGACAAAGAGTTCATTCCACTCGGGATTTGGCCCGCTGACTGTCTCCGTTCGAAACAGATGCCTGCCTTCTGGTGTCACGAGGACAAACGAGTTTACTGAAGACGGCCACAGCCGAGGCGAAGGTAAATCGCGAGCGCGTATAACTGTTGGATGGGCAGTCAGCAGGGTATCCGAGCGCACTGGCGACTGAAGCAATGTCGCTGAATGCTTAAGCGCTCACTCCTGATCTCTATGGCTTGACCGCTGCCATCGTGAGGTATTAGCACTCCGACAAGATAGTTGCAGAGCGAGGATCCCGACTCAAGACGCACCTATCCCCCATGGCACATGATAGTTCAACGTGGATATAGACAAGCGCCTTGGTACATACCCATCGGTTTGACAGCGCTATTATACTTAGCACCAGAACTCGTGGTAGGCTCCCAACTCCTTCGGATCATTCGGCCGATAAAACACGAAGGGCAGAGATGCAGCGATGGTCTGATACTCTGGGGATGGAGTAGCAGGGTTCAAAAACATCGCTGCAGAGTCAGGCGCGGCGGTAAGAGGGCAAGCTCGACTCGGACTCAGGGTGGCCATAATGCTAGCAGGCACTGTATTGACAACTGCAATATTCCCACGCATATGTAGATGATATACACAAGCATTTCATTACCTGTCAATTTTTTGTATCTCAAGCGACCATGAAGAGTACAGCATCATGGCAAGCATTGGAAAGAAAAGCTCGTCGGGAAAATACAACATTTAAATTTTGACGACTACGGCGACATCCTCATTCGATATTTCCTGGCAAGTC
Source organism: Dentipellis fragilis (assembly GCA_004679275.1). Classification (NCBI taxonomy): domain Eukaryota; kingdom Fungi; phylum Basidiomycota; class Agaricomycetes; order Russulales; family Hericiaceae; genus Dentipellis; species Dentipellis fragilis. Next base: position 21,904 of record SEOQ01000086.1, read on the forward strand.
AAGGTCCTTCGGCATATTCTGCAGCCTGCCTTCCATCCCACCTTCCACCATCACGACTTGGCCTGTGACATGTCCAGATAGCTTCGACGAAGCGATGACCGCTATCTGGTTTGCGATGTCTTCTGGCTCTGCAACTTTCTTGAGAGGCGTTCTGAAGGGTCAGTCAGAAACCATAGCGATATTCCGACAATTGAACAGCAAACATACGTAGCAAGTGCGCGGTACACAGTGAGAGGGTCCTTCAGAGGTTCCACGGCCATAGGTGTCCTAGTCCACCCTGGCGCGATGCAGTTGACGCGTCCCCTGGGTGCGATCGAGACGATCTCGTTCTTGAGCGACAACATGAAGCCATACATGATAGCTATCGCGCGGTGGATGATTAGAAATGTTGCGACTGTTGTGTATTCGACGAGCTTACCACTTTTACTGGCCGCGTAGTCTGCATTGCCCGCCTCACCGTACTTCCCTGCCGTGCTCCCGACGAGAACGATCGAGGCCCTTTGTCCGAACCGATTTGTCCCCAACACCTTGCCCGGGGCGACTCCTTGCTGGAGCTCGCGTAGATACTCGCGCGCAACCAGGAACGACGACGTCAGGTTGTCGTTCATCGTCGACTCCCACTGCTTCAGCGAGATGTCCTTCACCGCCGTCCACCCGCTTGCAGATGTCGCGTGATTGATGATCACAACCTCCACCGGGCCAAAGCTGGTCTCCAGAGACGCCGCATTGAAGAGAGACACGACCGCTTCTTCGGATGTGAGATCGGCTCCAGCAAGACGGATGCGCGAGGGTCCGTATGCCTCCGCGAGGGGCTGCAGCTTCGCATCACTGCTGCGAAAGTGAGCCGTTACGTTCGCGCCCTGTTCTACGGTGTCACTGCGTAAGAGGAGCATCCGGTGATTCAAACCTCCAGCACTCGCGTATGTGTACCTAGGAACGTGCGCGTCGCTGCGAAGCCGATTCCGCCGTTGGCACCTGTTCAAACTATCGGTGAGCATCAATATTTTCCAGTCGGTCCAACATAATGAGCAGCCTGTTCCGAACACAAAGTGGACAGAGAAAAAAGCCGCAAGCTGCGTACCTGTAATAAGAACGTGTACGCCTTTCAAGTCGAGATCCATGATGATACGTACTTTCGACAGCCTGCCACAAGAGGGCGAGAGCGACGAGACGTCAGCGACATTCGGCTATCCCCGAGCCGCGTCGGGACTCGCGCGCCAAGCCGCGTCTCGCGGCCCGCGGGTAATGCTCCCTCCAATTTCCAACAGTTCGCGGATCGAGCGATGAAAAAAGACAGCGAATCCACATATGATCCCTACCCGGATTGAACGGATGACCTTGCGGACGTCCAATTTGCTGGCTGGAATCGCATGCTCTACCTCTGAGCCAAGGGATCATTATTTTCTGGGAAGATTGAAGTCATATTATCAGGTATATTGAACAGGGAGTCTCGAAAATTTGTTACTACGTGTACCCATGTGTCTACAATTGTAACCAGCATGCCCAGTACCATCTCCCGGTCTCACAGGTCCCTATGACATCACAACACATCGAGAATCGACCAATGAGTCGGATCACTGTCCAAGATCTCGCGCAACTTTCACTCGACATACGCACAACGCGGATGAAACAACCTTAAACCCATGATCCAAATGGCCTAAAAAGCAAAGAAAACAAGATGACGTATATCTAAATCGAGCTCCTCATACAGGCAGCATGTACCGTACCGGCCCACTCCACCCTATATCGTGCCCCCCTCGACGTAAACACCGCTTATGCGACGGGCATCACCTTACGCTCAAGCCTCTCTACATCCTCAGCTTCCGCGTCGGCAGAGCCGCCGTCTTCAGGGATCGCCTCGGTGTCTTTCATCGACTTGAACTTGAGGTGCGTCATCTTGACCGCGCGTGAGTCGGTCGGAGCGAATTGCTCAGTCTATAAGGGGCGTAGGCATTACTTAGGTTACTGCTTTAGGGGCGAAGGAGACGCAGAAGAAGGGCACGCACGGCGACGTTAAAAGAGGTTTCTACGCCTCGGCCCTCGAGTTCGGAGCGGAGCGAGACGCGGTTATTTAGAGTCTGCATTGGTCAGCTTAGACATAATGCGGAAGTTGAAAGAACGCAAGCGTACAGTCATGAGGGTGTTGCTACATCCCGAGGCGTTGTTGGTTAGTAGCCCGACATACAGTTGGGACATGACGTACGTATAAATCCGTCCCATAGGCTACGCAGAAGTCAGTTCGCGCACTGATATAGAGTACGTAGACGCAACTTACAAGAGCGAAAATCAAATGGAAATTTGTTGTTTGAAGCGTAGTCTAGAATGACGTCATCAGCAACTGCCCCGATACGTGAAGGCGGAGAACGGAGCACTCACAAATGTAACTAGGTCCATGATCTTATCAAATCGATACAAGAAGCGCGAAGGTGCGCGCGGCGTTGGCGATCGGGCGTCAGATGGGCAGCTAAGCGAGGCAGGGTCCGCGGAGCGGAAGACAGAGGGACGTACGCAAAAGAAACTACCAAAAGCGGCTGTCTCGACCGCAGAGCGTATAATACGCCAGATGACATTGTCCGTTTCTACGCCCCACGCGCGATCAGCCTGAAGAATCGGGCGGAATGGACAAAAGCGTACTGTGGAAGCCCGTACGGCTCTTGTAAAGATATCGCATCAGAAGAAGCCTAGACGCCGCGAAAAGAAGGTCAGAAAGTCAACGCCGATGAAAGCGCTTAACAACGTACGTGATAGACAGGTCGGTCACGACAGCAATCGCAAGCCAGGAATCGACGACCGGTATGAGGTGCGTAAACTGGTCGATACTGGCAGATCGTCAGCAATGCGGGTGGGGAGGGAGAAACAGGGGGCGCACTTCGGCGTCTTCAGAGCACCAATTGCGCCTGCGCAGCCCAAGGCGCCCTGCGCGAAGGCGAAGACAACGATAGCGCCGAAGATCCATATGGAGTGTGATAACTGTCGGATGCGCCAGGCAAGAAAAATCTGTATGGGGACAGATGCACTGCACGAAAAGGTCAATGGACGGCGGCAAGGACAAGACCCGAAAGCTGCGCTCACAAAACGGTAACGATCGGAGTGGAGGGGAAAGGCCAGGGGGCGGCATTGAGAATGGCGGGGTTGTTGAAGTTAATGACGACGTAGTCCCACAGCATGTAGACCGACGCTGCAGTATGGAACGTGTCGAGCAACATCACCCACGCGACTAGAAACCTGCGATATCGATCATCGTCAGTATACGGCCCAAGACATACCCTGAAGGCCGAAGCAGCCACGCACCTGATCACATTCCTGTCCTTATATCCCTGTTGGTAATAAGAAACCCACTGAACGCAGCATATCCCGTAGAGGAAGACATTCGTCACCGTAGCGGTGACGACTGGCCCCAAAATCAACGAGACGTGCTCTGACATCGCGCACTTCTACAGCCTCAACGTCAACCTCCGTCCCAAGCCTCAGACTCGATTTATGTTGCCTCCTCGGGTCCAAGGACCTCAACCAAGCGAGATTTCGTGTGCGGGTGGTGCTCGTGGGCGGCGCTGCAAGGGCATGCGTCGCGGGGCGGAAGGGGACAAGAGAAAGACTCTAAGCTTGCGGCTTGAGGGCGTTCGACTGGTAACGGACAGCCCGGGTGTGTGCGGCCTTATATCAGAGAGTTAGCGAGGCTTCTTTGAGGTCCGCGTCATTAATTGGCGAGAGCGAGCCAAAATGTTCTGTTGCCGTGCGGTGCGGGACGGTTCATTACGGAAATGGGACCCGTGCAATCGAGCGCGCTTCAATTGGCCAAGCGCGCGTACCAGCCCCAAGGTCATTAGCATGTGGGCATGTGGACATCTTGCCTGTGTGTCTCCGTCGGCGCCATTTGATGTTTTTGCAGTAAAAATTGCCCAAGCGGTGGTCTGGCGCAGCAAGAATGGGACCTTAGCGTCGTCTTTTTCGAGCCATTCTCCTCTTCCAAGGCTTCAAAAGTATAAATGACAGGAATGTATCGAAGCCTTGCCGTCGTCGTCAAGCGTCGCTTACGTGAATTTGGATGGAAGTTTCCGATAGAGTTCTGAGCCTGCGGCCAACAATTTGGAAATGCAACGTGCCTGCGCACTTATGCAATGATCATTTCTCTCACACCTCGCAGCGCCGAGATGGCCTTAAATGGTCTCTAAAATACGCTCTGCTCATAAACCACCGTCGATACAGGGAGTATGCACAAGGGACTAGAGGGAGCACTCTACTGGCGCTGTACGGAAGAGACCCTTCTGCCGCCGATGCAGCTGTCAGCTGCCCACGACGGCGGCCAGGCTCCATCAAACCGCATCGAAGCACTTCGAAATCAACAGGGACCCATAGGCTATCACGGCGGATTGCGTGGGCCGCGCAAATTGCAAGGATTGCCCACGGTCCTCGGGAAGTGCCATGACGGAGACTTCGTCTTGCTTTATGCTTGATTGTAATGCTACCCAACCCAAAGCGAAGTTGAAGACATTCGACGGATACTGCACAGACAAAGCATGAAAGCAAGTGGATTACGGAGGCGGGAAGTACCCGCGAGTGGTGGTATATGTAGTTAACCTGCCAGCAGAACGAAAATACAAAGCAAAATAAATAGGGGGGTCGGGGTAGCAGGGTAGCATGTGCGCGGTCGTCACCGCAGAAGAGCATCAGTCTGAGGTTGCCTTATGACACAGGTGGCGTCGCAAGCGATTGACACAAATCTTCTAGTCTGCAACCGCAGCGAGATAACCCTGGGAATCCATGCAACAATATCAGAATGCCGTTGTCAAAATATGACAAGAAGCACGACGCCACTGACCTCGCGATCCCCAAGAAACTCCCCGTATACAAGCGCGACGGCGATCCAGAAACCCACGTCCACGCCCAGCTTGCGCATCTCCTCCGTGTTGAGCTCGAAAATCCCCGACGATGAATTGAGCGTGAACACCGGGGTCGTGTCATGAAACACAAGCAGCGGCGTCGGCGGCAATCGATGTGGGCGAGCCGCCGGCGCAGACGGTCGTGAGCCTGACATGCCGTCAAGTGGAGGCACAGGCGGTTGTGGGGGCGCGGGCGGAAGCTCGCAGATCATGAACGAGTTCGACGGCGCAGGGGTATTATTGCGGAAGGCGCGTAGTGCGCGCGAGAAGAAGCCCTGTTCCTGCTGTGGTTCCGGCGCGGCAGGCTGCACGTGAGGTGCGAGCAAAAACTCTGTAATTTGCATGCGGGGGCGGGTGAGCCGGGGGACTGGCGGCGGGGACAGGGAATCCAGCTTTGCCCGAACAGAGCGCGGGGAAGGCGGAGATACGAGAATAGCGGGCGGCGTAGGCGACGGAGGGTATGTATGTGACATGGGACTCTGGGAGGGCTCGGTCAGGGTATCGTCAGACTCGAGTGAAGATTTCGTGGAAGTGGAGGGTGAGATGGGGTTCAGTGGCGGTGGTGGCGATTGAGAGGATGAAGGAGACGGCGGGGACATGGGGGATGTTGGGACGTTGGTGCGGCAAGAGAAGAACAGGGCCGCTTGGGTATGGTGTGGTGAATTTTTGGGTAATGGTAGGAGGGAGATGTAGACGGAAGGTGGGAAGGTCGGCGCACGCAGGCGGATGTACCAGCCCCGAAGCGGCCGGTGGATAGTCCACAGTAACGTTGACGTAGCGTTTTCCTAATGCAAAGGTCGAACTTCGAGTAAGACAAGATTAGGGAAGGTGCGTACCACGACATGCTCGATAATCTCCTCCTCGGCTAGGTATCTCTCCTGCAGCGGGTTGTTCAGACACGACGGTCAAGTTATACGCATCCGTCCTTACCTTGTACCATACAACGCGATCAGACGCTTCTTCCAACACATTCACCTTGTTCTCTGAGATGACGTCCGAGCTGCAAGAGGTCGTTAAATGCTGAGCATCTCGTCTGATATATCATTCGGTCACGCACCTTCGCACTACGTAGCGAGCTGTCTTGGCAGGCATTGGGGCCGTTGTTGGCAGCATCTTTGCGCAAGACAGAGGATATATCTGCCAGTATAAGATGAATGCGTCAAACGTTCAAACAACAGCGAGCCTGCAAACACCGAGTAATGGACGGGTCCAAGCTTCAAAGCTGTTCACTTCACCGTTTCCGGACCGCCGCGGGCCGGCACGTGTAAGAGAATTAAGCGCTCGTTCGCGTCGCGAATTGCATGCACTCAAGGTCATCCGAAACCTTAGCTTCAACACCGACCAACACCACATCCTTTGGATGCCGCCAGGCCCGCTCTACAACTGGCTCACTGTCGCTCATAGCGTTGCTGATATTCTAGAACATGCAGCGCAATATCGCACGGCACAATTGACGTGTGCAGGGACAGGTGTGGGCGGAAAGAAGCGGAGGAGGACGGAGGATGAGGTGCAAGTGGTCGACGAGGGCGCGGAAAGTGAGATTGTGTCTAGCCCTGGTGATCCGTGGGTATCTCCTACGCAGCCGCTGACGTTCGTGCGACCGAGCTCGCTGCGCCGCGCCAACGAGGAATGGATGCGGCAGGTTTCAATCAAGCCTACTGTGCGTTTGCCGCGCATCACCGCCGCCTCTCCATCGCAAACACCCCCTCGCGCGACCGAAAAGTCGACGGACAGAGGCCTCGGTGCCTATCTGTCCGAAGCGGCCACTTTGCCGCCCAAATCCCCTCGACCATCTGACGCAGATGCCGCTGCGTCTCCATCAGCACCACGTCCGGGCGACATTCCCTGGGAGACTCAGGAGGAGCATTCGCGGAAGGGATATGATGCGGAGCACGAGGTTTCATTGCTTAGATCCTCGGTGCCTCCCGCACAGGTGCGCGTCTACCATACCTGGTTGTATGTATACCGAACTGATTCGATGCTGCGCAGGCCCCAAATAACACCTATCACGCGTCTTCAGGCGTCCCAGTGTCCGAGGAACCTCCTTTGGTCGCACCGTCTCCAGAGGGTCCGAATGACAGCTCTCCGGACGTTTCATCGTATCGCGTAGCGACGGATGAACCTGAAGAACCACCCGCGGATGTAAGACTTTCTTTGGCTCGATTTGAACGCGTTCCTGACGGGATCATTCTGTCTACACAGGCCTTGCTTTCCGAGGCACATCCGACTCGGAACCTGCAAGCCTCGAAAGTGCCTTCATCGCGCATTGGCAGGCTGTTCCATTACGGAGGTGCGTCGTCTCGTTCCGGTGCTGCGCGTACCTGATTGACTCGCACTTCGCAGGCCTCGCAGCATCCTTAGGCTACGGCGCCGCGACCGAGATGCTCCGGCGCACGGCGTCGTCGTCGGACAGCCCGCAGTCGTCGTCGGTCATGATGACGGAGGCGAACATCACGCGCCTGGTGAGCAAGCTGTCGAAAATGCGCGGTGCGGCGCTGAAGCTGGGGCAATTCATGAGCATACAAGGTGGGGACTTCAATCGTTCGCACGCTGTGCGCCTACTGACATGGACATGTCGCAGACACGCACGTGCTACCGCCCGAGGTCGAGAAAGTGTTCCGCCGTGTCCAAGACAGTGCTCACTATATGCCAAACTGGCAAATGGAGGTAAACGCGTGCTGTTGGTTTCTTTCGTGCACGTCGCGTTACTGACCCACCCACTCACAGCGAGTGCTGTCCTCGTCGCTGGGCCCCACGTGGCGCGACGCGTTCACGTCGTTCACGCCGATCCCCTTTGCGGCGGCGTCCATCGGGCAAGTGCACCACGCTGTGCTCGCGGCGCACGCGAGCCCGACGGGAAAAGACGCGGCGGTGGCCGTGAAGATCCAGTTCCCGAACATCCGGGAGTCGGTGGAGAGCGATCTGGGGTACCTGAAGGTGCTGCTGACGGCGGGACGGCTGCTGCCCGCGGGGCTATTCCTGGAGAAAACGATGGCGGTGAGTGGCGTGTTTGGCTTGTCACGGGCGCAGTGAAGGAATTGAATTGAATTGGATTGGATTGGATGCGGTGGCAAGGTGATGAAAGAGGAGCTCGCGGACGAGTGCGACTATGCGCGGGAAGCGGAGTTCGTGCGAGCGTTCGGGGCGCGGTCGCATTTGGGGGGGTGATGGGCGGTACAAGGTGCCGTGGGTGTGGGCCGGGAGCACGGAGCGGGTGCTGGTGATGGAGCACGTCGGGGGCGTGAGCGTGGGCGGCGAGGTGGTGTCGACGCTGAGCGAGGCGGACAGGAACGACGTGAGTGACTGGTCACTGCAAGGGCATCGTGCGAGGGCAGCGGCTGACGTTGGCGAGGGCAGATTGCAGCAAGGATTATTGAATTGTGCTTGAAGGAGCTGTTCGTGTTCCGGGAGATGCAGACGGACCCAAACTGGTCCAACTTTCTGTGGAACGCGCAGACGCGCCAGGTGGGTCTGTTCACCCTGTTTGGACACGGTCGCTGATGACAGTGTGCGCAGGTCGAACTGGTGGACTTTGGCGCGACGCGTGCGTACTCAGTCGAGTTCATCGACAGCTGGCTGCGGCTGCTGCAGGCCGCTGCGGATAGGGACCGGGAGGGGTGTCGCATATGGAGCTTGAAGCTAGGATACCTCACCGGGCAGGAGAACGAGGTGTGTGCAGTCACTCTCACTCTCACCCCTCACCACAGGCCCCTTCTGACTTTGATGCACACCAGCTGATGCTAGACGCGCACATAAAATCAATGATGCTACTCGCAACGCCGTTCCGGTCGGACACGGAGCAGCCATTCGCGTTTGGAGCGGGCTCACAGTGGGCGGACATCACCAAGGAGATCCGGGGGCAGATCCCAGTCATGCTGCAGTATCGGCTGACACCGCCGCCGAGGGAGACATACAGCTTGAATCGGTATGGTCAATTCTCTCTTTTTGTTTGGCAAGTGCTAATGGTGAGCTCGGATCGCGTGTGCAGGAAGCTGAGCGGGGCGTTTTTGTTGGCATCGCGGCTGGGGGCACGGGTGGACTGCAAGCGGATCTGGGATAGCGTGGTCAGTGGGTATCAGTTTAACACGTAGTGCGGGGATCGCTCGGTCATGGGTGCAGGTGCGGAAAGTTGGCATGGTAGTGAGGATGTGTTGAGACAATTGTAGACTCTAAGCTATTCTAAGACCGGTATACGTAGAATTAGTAGAGTAATGTAGTGGACGTGGCCTGCGCGTATCTAGATCGTCACAGTTCATGCGTAGAGACTGTTGAGAGTCCATCGTGAAAGTCGTAGAAACGGAGGGGGAGAGGGGGCATCAAAGCTCCTTTTTCGCGCCGGCGGAANNTGGCAGCAGACGCGCGAGTCGAGTAGATCATATCGGTGAACGGCCTGGCGCGTGAGCGGAGGCAAAACAAAAGCAAAATCGGGAGATAGCATCAGCATCAGGGATCAAGAACACAATCGGGACAGCACGCACCCTTCGAATCGCAAGGCGATGACGTACACGAGGTAGACGTACACCGTGATGAGTAGGCCGGCGGGGCGTTCGTACCTGAAAGTGCAGAACAAGAACGAGAAGGCACGTTTAGAAAGCTAATCAACGGCTTGTCACGAGAAGAGGAACCGTTGTCCGCAGATCGATGGGTCCTCGCATACAGTTGCAGCACAAAGCTAAAGGGTCCCCGACCACCGCCAAGGAGGCAGACGAATCGGTCCCGTTTGAGCGTGCTTCGCAGCGGAACCCATCGATGGGCAGACAATTATAGCCACCTGCATATCGTCATAGCGCCCGAGACGAACGAGTTTAGACGCTATAACGCCATGCAGATAACTGGAATTAACATGAAGAGACAATACCCACCAGAGGGCCGTCGCGGCGAAGCACATGGTACTGCCGACGTACATCGGATCGCGGAGCACGTTGAAGGGGAAGCCCTCCACGCGGTGATCCATGAGGATGCCGAAGTAGTCGCCGAGGAACGTGCCAGTGACGCCCAGCTGCCAGGTGGAGGTGACGACGAACAGTTGACCAGTCAGGAAAAGTGATGCGGCGACGATGGGGCGGTATAATTCAGGGAGCATCGGTATCCGAGGCTGCTCCTGCAGTGCCTGCTGGAACCTGCAAGAGAACTCAATGGTGATTTCGATGAGTAGGCGGCTGGGACGCACAGGTGGTCGCGTAGCATGCCTGCGCCGAAGATGCACAGCGCAAGGAAGTAACAGCCTACGCGTGGGCTACCAAAGAGACGCGTTATGGTCTTATTCCGATACTCTGCAGGGTAAAATACGCGTCAGGTAAGAGTTTCGAAGCGCGTTTTTTTAAAGTGTGCTCACCATTCCGAGCGACGATGTTCCACGCCGTAGGATTGAACGCGATAGCAGCAATAGAGAGAATGAGAGACGACTTAGAGGTGTCGACTAAAGCATACAAAGTGTCCATGGTGGCAGGAAGAAAGCGTCGGGCACTGTCGCAAACAGCGCCGCCGCCCCGCTGGCGGCCAGCAGGCAAATGACGGGCGCCTATCACGTAATGGTTCACGCTGAACCCACGTTTTTCTATTCCTCCACGTACTACTCGAGTCACTCGCGATACGCTTTGCCAGTGTCTTGACCTCGATGGCCCTTCATCTTCCTGCGAGACTACAACCAGTCTTGTTGTCTGGTGCAGAGTCAGAGCAACGCTGCGGTTGCTATGCTTGGCGCGCCCACTCTGGTGAAGGGAATACCGCTTCACGGTGTCACTCCGCCCGTCCGTTCGCGATTGGAAACTATATTTGTAGGTGCTTGTTTTCCGGCCTTTTCATTACGAAACGCATGGGCTAACCCCAATACACTCTACGCGAGCCGCCGCGCGCCACTTGCTGGCTGTCAACCTAGTTTCCAGTGATCCTCAGGGCTCCGGCTTTCTTGTGCCATTTAGGCCTCTACAACGTGGTCGCGCCAAATCTCCTCTGCGCTGACAGTACTGTCCGTCAGATCAGGGATTAAATCGCGCCCGTCGCCGCGTGCTGGTAGGAGGTAAACTCCCATGATTGCCGCAGGATAGTATTGTCACATATCTCACTTCAGGTTGCACCGTGCACGCCCCGGCCGCAAGGCCAGTGATCCGTTGCCGCGTTGCCCTGCACTCGTGTTCCTGTTACACAACGCCCGCGCAGCCTCCATGAGAAGCAACGGTTCCATTGCACATCTTTGACTGGGATGCGTGGGTGCTTCTCGCATACCGGGCTCCTTCCTAAAGGAGGTTATACTTTGCGCGAAGAATGGAGCCCAGATCCTTGCATGACTTCGCTGTGAACGTCACCGCCAGCAGAGAGATCCATCATCTCTATCAAGTGCGTCTGTCTATCAACCGCGGCTCGGGTTTCCGGTCGGTCTCTTTCTGTCACGCCCTTGGCAGCTCATCACCGCGTCGAGTGCCATTGTTCGGACTGAAACAGCCATACCTTCCCTCGTTTAGCAGGGAGGTCGGTAAATTCCATTTATTCAACTGGGATATTGAAACACTTGTTTCGCCTATGCACAAACGATCCTCAAGTTTAGCCCCAAGCCTACGGACACATCGGCGATATACCCGGGGCATGAATTCTGTGACGGTGAGTGCTGTCGGCGCGGCGTCCCGGAAATATAGCAGTGGGAGTATGTCGGGTTTAGGATCACTCGACGGGATTATGCCGAGCTTCACCACAGGTGAAATGCTCAGCGAGATGTAACAGTTGACAGTGATACATTGACATTGGATTCAGCGCGAGGTACTGTACTACTATCAACTTTTGACTGTTATGATGCGATGGTATGTCCCAACCGTCGCTGAGATAACATGACGCGCGGAGGTAGGATGCCACATATGATTTTAGCGCTTCGAGACTTACCCCGTTTAGGCGCCGGCGCTCCGCGGTATGAACGTACCATCCCGCTGTCAGGGTCACTTCCCAGTGCCGGATCGACTCCTTGGGGCATCGCTCACGGAGTCCAGCAGCGGGATCTAGATGTGACATACAGGTAAGAGTTTCTTCTCTCTCAACTGGGCCGGCTTCTTCAGCTCGGTGCTTATTGCGCATCACAATAGCTCTAATTGTCTTGCACAGTGAGCGTCCTGTCAGGTCTCATCTGGTCCAGGTGTATCTGGCCCTCGCAGCTGATACCTGCGGACCATGGATAGGATAGTCTGCAACGATTTGGTGTAGCCAGAATTGGCCTGCAACAAGGCTGAGACGGGGTCGTCGTAGTCTGAGTGGCTCGGCGTTGCCTGTCTCTTTCGTCCTTTTGTTCAGGACATAACGTGTATCTCAGCTGGGAACTTTGCTATCTTCATCGATCGATCACAGTCCTAATCGAGTAATTTCAGGTAATACCTCTCCGTTAGCATCAAACTCAAGTAAAGTGTCTTATTGTCTGTGCAAAGCAGATGTCATCTACCCGTGGGCGCGGCCTTGCCTGCCGAGCACAGGTGCTGTAAATCGACTTTCCCAAGCGAAACGGTGTCCGCGTTTCGGAGCCCTGCGCCATATGTTCATCCCATCGTGACAGGTCTTCTGGTATATATACCGCAGAGGACGCGAGACCAGACTCCCGCAAGCCCGTTCAGCTGCCGGTTTCTCATCGACTTCCTCTCTTCGGTGATTCCTTTCCTCATTTCGCACCATGAACTCCCCTTTCCCTACCCACTGTACAACAGCCCTTGCACAAAGCCCTCTCTTCCGCCTCCAGACAGAAGGTCTGCCTTCGTCGGAGCGCGTTCGTCTTTCTTACCAGCGGGCCAGAGCCGTTGTTCAAACATACAGTACGTTATATTTCTTCTTTGTCCTTCGCTCCCTCACTCATCGTTCATCTCTGCAGACCTTACAGCTGATGACATTCTCAATGTAACACCACGATACTGGGAGTTCCATACGGACCCCATTCTATCCCAGGACATCTCTGTTGGCACACTACTCACTATCCACTATAATCTCTGCTCTGGCACCATCGCCTTGTTCGCCTCCGGGCGACCGGACTTGGAGCGGACGTTGCAGCAGCTATTGAGCTATGAAGTATCGTAAGTACCTCTCTAGTACGCCGTTGCTTGACAGACATCGCTTACCCTTCTTTGTCGACAGCGGCCAATACCTTCTGACCGAGATTGGTCATGGCCTGAACGCGATTAACCTGGAGACGACGTGCACGATGCTGTCGAATGGCGAGTTCGAATTGAACACGCCGTCTGCTGGTGCTGCAAAGTACGTGTATTACCGTTATTGCTGTGTGGGCGCCTCTAAGATCTATCACAGATTCATGCCTCCGACCACGCCTTGTGGAGTCCCCTGCGTCGCTGTTGTGATGGCGCGTCTCGTCGTTGGCGGCGAGGATCGAGGCGTTAAGCCTTTTGTGGTGCCCCTGCATGACGGTGAACGCATGCACACTGGCATTGTATCAAAGTAAGCACATGTTTTTCATCACTCTTAGCGCACATAACTGACTAGAGCGGTAATGATAGATTGTTGACGCCCCGCGGCGGATCGCGACCCGTCAACCACGCCTTGACATACTTCCATCACGTCCGCCTCCCGCCCACCGCTCTCCTGGCGTCGCCCGAGAAGGCCTCCCGTCCGCGCGATGAGTTCTTTTTCAACATCTCGCGGGTCATTAGCGGAACACTGTCAATGGGAGCATTGGGCCTGTCGGCCATGCGCATCGGGTCGTACGTCGCCGGACAGTACAGCTTGCGCAGGACAGTTGTCGACGCCGGCTCCGGCTTGACACGTCCCATCGCGTCCTTCAGCACGCAGTACACGCCGGTTCTCACTGCTATCGCCCAGACGATGGTGTTCCAGGCCTTCGCTCAGGAGGCGCGCGCGCGCTTTGCCGACAAGAGCGCCAGTTTGCCCATGAAGCACTTTGTGGCGGCGGTGTTCAAGACGACGGTCATCAAGCACACGAAGGAGACTCTGTTGGGCCTCGGTGACAGGTGCGGCGCTCAAGGCCTGTTCGAGATCAATCAGCTTTCCGTCCTCCACGTGAGTCTTCCGCAGTTTCCCGTCGGAGCCGCTTTTCATTCTCGTCATCATTACAGGCGGACATGCGCGGGGCCGCCATTGCTGAGGGCGACCTGCTTGCCATCTCCATCCGTATGTTCCATTCGTTCCCAGCGAGGCTTCCGCGGCTCATTCCGTTTCAGGATTTGCCATGGATCTGCTCCTCGGCAGGATCAAGGCTCCGGCAACGCCGTATCCCGACTCCGTCCTGTACAAGCATGAGCAGTCGCTCATTGCGCATCTCACCAAGGTGCTCTCGCAGGCGCGGAACCACCGCGACGCACGCACCGAGGCGATCTTGCTCCCGCAGTGCCCCACGCTCATCGAGGCCATTGGCCACCGCCTTGCCTATGATGCAGCGATGCAGGCCGGCATGGACAAGGACGTCGTCGAGTTGTACGTCGCGAGCGTCATGCCCTACGATGCTGGATGGTACTCGGAGAACCTCGGCATTCCGTGCTGGGAGCAGAAGATGCAGCTGCTCGGCGCGGCCAAGGCGTTGTACCCACAGCTCGAGGCGTTACTCGAGCTGCTCAAGGTCAAGAGCTACGCGACGGCGCCGATTGTATCGGATCAAGCGTGGGAGGGGTACGTCGAGTCCCTGGACACCTTCGGCAACCCGCAGCCCTGCTCCCCGACAGTCTCCTTCCCGGATCAGCAGCCGCAAAAGCAGCAGCAGGCCCCTCTTCCGCGGGATCACTTCGTTCGCGCCCACCTATAGTCTGTTCTAGTTTTTCTGTTTTCTAGTTCTTTTTCTTTTCTTTTTACCTGGTACGTCTCTTCAGCTCTTGGCTTGCGGCATGGGCACTGATAAATCTCTTTAGTACGAGCGCAACTTCATTCGGCGCCGGACGGGCCCAGCTATGCCTTTTTATGCGAAGTAACGCACCTCAAGTCTGACACTAATTCGTTCTATAATCTCTCTTTTACGAACTGTCGCGATTTTGTTTCCGACTAATGACAGTCGCATTTGATGCACTTGCACACTACACTATCATTCATAGCTACGTAGCACGCGTTGACCGCTTTCCTGGATCGCTCACATCTCTGGATATCTACTATCAGTACGATAAAATTGCCTGTCGTAGGTACAAGACGAATTGACCTTTGTCTTTAATGTCTGGATTTGCAAATTGGCCTAAATCGAGTACATCGGTACGTTTTTCGAAAGCTTGGCGGATATCAACTTCTGGCGTGGCCAATGCAAATCCCTATCTGTCGGCGACAAGTACATTGGCCTCTCGTCCGATCGAGTCTTCGCTAAGCATCAGCCTGGCGAGTACTATGCAAAGGACTTCTATAAAGTAAGTTAGGGAGAGCTTGCGGTCATCATACCATCCAATAATGCCACCGTATGCAAAGCAATCAGCACAACAGACTCGGAAAGGCCAGAAAGCGAAGACGAGGGGGAGCCTGGAATTAGACGCCAGGCTCCTGCCAGGTTGACATCCCGCCGGCGCTTTCCTCCGGCATTTCCCGTGATCGCGTGACCCGCCACTGAGGCTGCCGCGGAGGTTCTAGTCGACCTTAGTTCACAACAACGTTCGCAACTGTCTAGGGCTTTCGAACCCTTGTTCATCGAGGTAAGTATACATGTGAGGTTTCTTGGTGTAATCTCTTTCGATACATTATGAATTCCCTCTTTCAGCGGACCAGCTGCGGTTGGCGACACATTCGATCCGCGACCGTCGAATCATTGCTGAACTCTTCAGGAGATCTTTCGCCAAGACAGCGTATCACTTCTCGTCTTCACAGACGTTGGTTGAACAACAGCATCAGATAGGCAGCCCGCATTCGAGCTGAGATGTCCGACGTCGGTTTTTTCGCCGCGGGCAGTTCGTCGCACTGTAAGCGTTTCCTTCTTCGTTGTGCATTCCTGCTCAAATAAGTTTTTCGGATCAAGATGACAACCATGCCTCAGATATAGAGGACCCATATAGTAAGATGCCCTTTATATATCTTGCAGCGGATTCTGATCCAAAGTGGCGAAGGTGATGATGAGGAGGACTCGGACAGCACTTCGTCTGAGGAGGAAGAGGAGCAGAACGAAGATGAAGGTCCTGCAGATGCCGAAGAAGATGTTGACTTTGAGTGAGTCAACTCTAATGAGCTTTTTCATCCAGGCTCATACTTCGTAGTCGACTCATCCAATCCATTCGAGCTGCAGACGCTAACTCCAGCACGGGCATGCTCAGTAAAGATTGGGACATATGCATGGACGAACAAGAGGCAATGTTTCGCGATGATCTGCGCGGAGCATCCGGGATTGGTCGCAAGAGGCGAGGGCCTGGGAAGGTAAGATATATATTCAAGGCGCCTGTTGGAGTCGCTCTTGTAGCGGTAGCCTCGAAACGTTCTCGATGAACTGACGTGGTCTCATCAACAGCGCACTCGGGGACCTGTATTGTCTCAACAAGTTCGCGCCCTCCTCGGGGAGGCCAACCAGGCATATATCGACTCAAATCTCCCCGAGACTACCCGACTTGCCCGAGAAGTTATCCGCATTGAACCACGAGCTGCACCTGCGTGGGCTGTGCTCGCAAAATGCTTCGATGATCAAGGTGAAAAGGAGAAAGCGCTCCGAGTCAGGGTTATGGGCGCACATCTGAGGGGAGATGCAGAGGAATGGGAAGGGCTTGCAAGAGAAAGCAGGTCAGCGATATTGTTCATGGGTGTAATCTTGACTCCCGTGAGACAGATCCCGTCTCTGGTATCGTTGCTGAACTATTCTCAGGGCTCTCGGCTTCAACCAACAAGCTTTGTATTGCTATGCTAAACTTTCTTCGCTCGACCCCACCAATATTTCTGCACTCTGGGATAGGGCTGCATTGGCGAAAGAGATCGGCGATACACGTACTGTATGTAGTCTGCACTCTTTTGACTTGGCTTCTCACGCATGGATAATCTTAGGCGCGCATCGCTCTTCTTGCACTCTTAAAACGGGTACCGCACGATCTCACGGTACTCTCCGAGCTCAGGCCCATCCTTGTTGATCTTGGAGACCTTACACTACTTGCAGAGCTTTATCAGTCCGCCTTCGAACACTACGTGTCGCAGTATCCCGATGGACCACCCTCATCGGCCTCAGCCTCTACGGAATTACCAGCCATTGACCCAGCTTTGCAGACGCCTACTTCAGATAGCTCAAGTCAAAACACATTCGGCGCTCTCGACCTCCTCGTACTCGCAGACCTACACAATGCGATCGGTAAGTACGACAAAGCAGTTCATGTTGTCCGAGCGGGCACGCGGTGGCTTCAGGGCCGTGCGCGCGAGCGGTTCTGGGATGCTGTAGAGGATGATCGCGAGTACGACATGCCTGGGACTGCTGGAGAGGGCAGAGAAGGCGGGGGATATGCACTTGATGTGAATGCTCGGCACCGTCTGGCTGTCGCACGAATCCGGATGGGGGATGCCGATGAGGGAGCCGTGAGTATCAAAACTTTAACAGTGATTATTGGGTTAACCTCACTTGTGATTTTGATATTTTGGGATCTTAGATGCATGCCAATATTGTGCTGGCGCAAGATGTAGTGGACTATGCTCCACTCTTCGGGGAGATTGCAGATGCATACATGGATCGTGAGATGTATGCTCAAGCAAGGCCTATCTACGAGCTTCTTGGCCAAGACGTCTCGGTGAGTTGCATACATTCTATGAAAGCTTAACGCTAATTGTACTATATTCTGCCGAATACAGACTAGTAGTCTGTATGTGCTACTACAGGTGGCACGCTGCGCTCACATGCTTGGAGATTTGAAAGACGCATCGGAAGTTTACGAACACGGTCCGTCGTACACCGATCCAATGTTCGTTCACTGATAGCTGGCACCCCAGTCATAGCGGCGGATCCTACGCATAACGATGCGAAGATGCGACTTGCTGAAATTTATGAAGTTCTGGGCGAAACTCGAAAGGCGCTGGAACTCGTCTACCAAGGTATGCTTATACATATCTCATACCATGTCGGGAGGATAATAGAGTCTCCGATACGCAGTCATTCATTCTCGGAAGCGTCGCCCTCGCGAGCAGATTAGCTCATCGCAAGCCGCCGATGCACCCTCTTCGTCTCTATTTGAAGAAGCCCCAGGATCGAAGGGCAAAGGGAAAGGGAAAGCGAGCACAAAGGTGCAGAATAGGCTCACGCCTGCTCAAATAAAAGAGTTGGAGACGAAGAAAGAGGAAGAAGCGATGCGCGGATATGCGCGGGTGAAGACCCTTTGGCCTCGGGTGCTCGCTGAGCAGACAGAGGGGACAGAAGGAGGCAATGCGGAGAAAGAATGGATGCTCGAGACTGAGAAGCTTGTGGAAATGTTTAGGGAGACGCGCAGGCTTTTCTTGACTACCAGAGTGCGTGGTTCTGCAAAGGTTATATACAATACGCCTAACGCCCACTCGCTCATCTTTCTCAGAACTATCCCTTCAGCGGCATGTTTCCGGGTCGGAGGAGAAGGAAGGCCATCGAAGCAACCGAAGAAGATATCGCGACGCGATTGCACATCGATCTTGGTATGTCACCATTATTATTCACAATGGGACACCGATGTCTGACCTGAACAGAGCATGATAGAGCAGTCCACCGCGCAAGAAAAGAGGGCTCAGGGACGCAAAGTGGTGCTGTCGGTGTCTTCCGTACCATTTCCTTCGACGACTGGCTGGAACTTTTCATGCGAGTTGAGTGTATTCAAGTTATTGACTCTTAGAAATGCTGAGCAAGAGATTAGTATGCATTTCTGCTCTCGAGGCGCGGGCAATACGAAGTCGCAGACGAGGTCTTGCGACACGTCATTTTTTCCAATGCATACCAAAGTCGATCGATGCAGGACACTATCCGTTTTGCCATAATAAGTACGCCTTGTTCAGTCTCACAAAATCCGGTTTCTCATCGCAATGTACACCACAGCATGCGCCATCCATGCGCGTCGGTGGAATGTCGTGGTCGAGCAGTATCGAAAATTAGCAGGCCCATACCAGTTCAACAACGAGCCCCTGCGTCTCCTCAGTGCTACTCTCGCCAGCGGGTTTCATGCGACTGATGCTTATATCGTTTCCACGTTGCAGAAGCATCTTCTTCGCGAAGTTCGCTTGAGCGATGCAGCTGTCAAAAGCAAAGACAATATTCGGTGGAGTGGAAGACGGTGGGGCTTGGCCTCTGTCACTAGCAAAGGTAAAGCTGTCGAAGATGACGACGCGAATGAGGACGACGAGGGCGAGGGAGAAGGCACGGCAGAAGAGAAGAAAAAGATACCTGACGTGCCGACGAAGCACAACCCAATTCTGGTCACCATGTACGGTCAAATTGCTTTGGCGGCAAAGAGTTATCAGAGCGCAATCTGTGCGTCTTTTCTTCCTTCTATGTCAATCTAACACTCACCCAAAACACAGTTTATCTCCTACACGCATACGATTATTGCGCAGATGACCCCATGATTTGCTTGAGTCTCGCCATAGCATACATGGGCCGCGCAATGCAGCGGCAAGCGGATAACAGGAATCACTTCATTGCACAGGTAGGTGTCCACTGCTCTTCCCGGTTTTAAATCAATCGGTCATGCTGTGGCTGCAGGGAATGGCGTTCTTATCAAAATATCGGGAAATGCGAAAAGAAGACCTCAGTGGACTAGACGAAGTGGAATTCAATTTCGGAAGGGCATTCCAACAACTTGGTGAGTATCGTCCTCGATTGTCTTATATGTCGTGATTTCATACACCACCAGGATTGCATTCTCTTGCGGTGAAACATTACGAACGCGTGCTCGAGATCGCAGAGGCACGTACCAAAATGAATTCCGAGGCACGTCAGCTTCAGTTTGCTATATTCATTTCAACCTACTGAATATGAGTGCAGGACATCGGATTAGCTAGAGAAGCAGCGTATAATCTGTCTTTGATTTTTGTCATGACCGGCGCGACACCTTTGGCAGAGGGCTTGTATCGTCGTTGGCTGTCTTTATAAAAATTCCTCAGAACGACAGAGACTAAGTTGTAATGATTGTAGCATTATTTCTGTTTATACGATGTAGTCTATAATGTTTATGGCTCGAGAGATTAGGAGCCCTCATTGAAGTGCATCCAGTTCCACTTGGATACTCGCCAGCATCCGCGGGAAAGCTCCCGCTCCTGGCTCGAGTCAGTCGCGTTGCCATACTTTTGTCCGAAACCGCGACATTGCTCAACGTTATAATCAGTGCTATGTCTCTTTCGCTTCTGATGATCCTGTCTCCCTTTTCAAAGTCCCATATTCTGCTATTATATCCTCTATGACATAGCAACTTCCCTTGTCACGGCGAAAGGCAATCAAAAGGCAATAGTAGTCGATTGTGTGTACTGTACGTGGAGTAACCATCGTAGGCTCGGCAGTGAAGGCAGGGGGAGCGACGGGAAAAAATAAGACAGTGGCAATGCGTCTGATTAGTACCAACTTATTCTAATCCATCCATAATATGCAGCAGTGTACTTAGTATGTCTCAGTGCCCGTGGGAACATTTATTGCACTAGTATGATACTTCGGAAGCAATTCGGACCATCGAAGTTTCCTCGTGAGGAGTTTAAATTCCAGGCAAATTGTGGTCTCGAAGCACAATGTCTTCAACTCGTTCTCAACTTCGTTACAGCGTATTAGCATCTTTCAAAACGCATACATAAATGTCTCATGGTGTCAGAGCCGGCGCCGCGGCCGGTGCCAGTTGCCTTTAGTGGCTATACCTGCCACTCACGCGTGAACCGGTCGACGGACTCCGGATCTCTGTGTCGGCTCTCTTAGTATTCCTGTATGGTTGAGGAAGAAAGGTGCGCTGTAATAGCTGGAGTCGATTTCCTGAAGATGGCTAATAGCTCATCATGACACACTCATAGAGTTATCGATCTCACAAGTGCGTGTACAAACTGGTCCCAGGACTCGATGATCTTACGATCAGGCCCATGCATGCGGGTCGACGATCCTGTCAGTTGTTCGGGCCCGTGATCTCCCTTCCCCGCGACTATGGACATCTTCTTTGCTGTCGTTTGTCTTGATAACGCCAGGAGGCAGGCTCTTGTTTCGTACCGAGACTGTCAGTGGGCGAAATCCAATATGGAATGAACTCTTCGTCGTTAGGTAAAGCTGCCAGCGCTTTTGACCTGGAGAATCTCTCACTGTCATCCCTCCTTCAGAAGTGCGAGCCTGTCGCCTACAATTCGACTGCAAGTCTTCCATAGTCCGAACTCTTCCGAGATGGTGATGCTAGGAGAAACAGACGTTCTCGTCGATGCACTGCTACGTGATGAAGTAAATGGTGCGTTCAGTCAACTATCTCATACCGTATGGTTTGGGTCAGTCTCAAAAAATAGATTTCCAACCACAGAAATTCGGTGTAAATTAACGAAACCAGGACTCAAGCTACGTCGGAATCGTGGCGAGTTATTTGTCTCCGGAAATATCCATATCAATGTGGGAGAAGTTTCCCCTGAACACCCAACTTCTTCTGCTTCTACGGGATTGGAAGATGAACCTCAAGTCCATGGAGGTATGTGCAACTTGTGACGTTTTCATGCAATACGGCTTTGAATGGTCCATGTTTAACAGAAGACGAGGAACCAGGTCCGCATTCAAACATTTCTGCAGCATCTCGATTTGGACCTCCCCCGGGGTTGTTCCAAACCCTTGCCGTTCACTTAGACCCTGCGTCGTTACCATCAATCGAGTCCGAATCTGCAACGCTGTCTGCAGCACTTGGTCAAGCAGAGACCAGCGTGAGCACCCTATCGGCTCCTTCGCTACTCAACACTGCCAGTTCTTTCACGGAAGGCTCGGACAGTGGCACGAGCAATGGCTTGCTGCAGACTGCCGGCGATGTCTTGTCTCATATTCTTGAGAGCGTCGAGCGGATCGGCGATGCATTTGCTGAGGTAAGATTTTTCCGATTATCCCTCGCAATAACATGGGTACATAACTTACAGGTTCATCCGTATACAAAATTAGCCTGGGCAGTTCTTAGCAGTGGTTACAAGGTTCAACCATCAATTTCATTCTTCTGCATTCTCGTTGATGTCTTTGGTCATATAGATATTCAAAACACAAGTGGATCGTGATGATAGAGTACGAAAGCTTTGGTGCACTGTCCAGGACGTCGTCGCGTTCTTCGACGACATAAAAGAGCAGCCCGCGAAGGCGAAATACCTACAGAAAGTGGTAACCGACGTCGTGAAGCAGATCTACGAATGTTGCCAATTCCTCAGGAAATATGCAGACCATGGGTTTGCGGGCAAGTAAAATCCTCGACGTCATTGGTATATGTGCTCATTGAACTCAGGCCGCACTTTCCGAAATACACTGAGCCCGCATAAGGATGACGCCTTACAGCTTCTGATTGACTCGTTCCAAACGCTCAAGGAGCAGCTTAGCCGTGGTGTTAGTCTCGACAACTGGAAATGCCTCCGGGCTCTCGGCGACGATCTCGGCGAAATGAAAGACCAAAGTACGTTCTGTGCGCTTAACCATTGTGGGCGAACGGAATTTACTCAATTTGGGATGTTGTAGTTCAAGAACTCTGGTTGTATACACTGATTGAAGGCCAAGCAACCATCGTCGAATGCGATACTACCCGAGGCTGCCTTCCCGGGACACGCATCAAGCTGATTAATGATATTACTGAGTGGATCCACGACCCTTCGCGCGGACGCGTTCTCTGGCTTTCAGGTCCTGTCGGGACTGGAAAATCGAGTGTCGCCAACAGCATCGCCGGGCTTCTGAAAGGAATGGGTCGTCTTGGCGCCAGCTACCGATTTGACAAACAGGTCGACCCATCTGCGTTCTTCCGCCAGATCGCATACCAACTTGCGCGGATAGACAAGTCAGTGAAGGACACGATGCTGTCTGTGCTGACGCAGAGGGGAGACATCGCTTCTGCGGCCCTGCCCGACCAGGCAATGAGGATCATCGTACGGCCTCTTGGGAGTGTTGATCTTGTTGGCCCCGTGGTGATTGTCATCGATGCATTGGACGAGATCCGACACCGCGATACTCGTGTTCGGGAAGATATTCTCGCCTTCTTCTCGAACAAGGACTTCGTTCTTCCGGACTACGTGAAAATACTCATCACCAGCCGGGACGATCCATACATTCGTCTTCATCTACAATCCCGAGGTGGATGCGAAACCCTGAGCATCGACGACTATGATGACACTCCTGCCGATATCCGCGTTTTCGTTCGGCGCCGTCTGAGCGAGATTCAAGTCCTCGCAGGTCTCCAAGGTGGTTGGCCCCCCGTTGGGGCAGACCAAAAGCTAGCCGAACGAGCAGGGCGACAATTCCAATGGGCATCTATAACTTGTCAGTTCATTGCGGAGAATCCCCGCTCTCGACTGGCTTTAGTCTTATCTTCGAATGCCATCACGCACGATGGAACCCGTCAACTCGATACCTTGTACAACTCGATAATACAATCCGCGTACGAAGCCAGGGGCTCTGACCGAAGCTACGTATCGGAATTTAGATACGTTGTCGGATGCATCGCTGCCGGGAGAATCTCTTTCAGAGCGGAAGACCTGAACAGTTTGCTTGAACTGGGCGATGACTGCTATAGCGAGGTTCATCTCCCTGGCTGGAAGCCGTTCTATATGGAGGGCGCCACACAACTTATTTCATCGGTCCACCCCCTGTTCTCTTCGACTACGACATCTAGTGGGCATTCCGGCCTGCTGTGTCTAGTCCACACTTCCCTTTTCGAGTTCCTAACAGACAGCGACCGTTGCGTAGACTTCCATATTGATCTGGCTTACTGGAACCTGGTGCTCGCTATCCAATGCCTGAAGACGCTTAACAGTCAGCTCGATGTGGAGGTCCCCAACGCTAGTGAGTCGAGCAAGGGCGACTCGGATTTTCCGAAAAGTCAACAAGTCAGCAGCGCGTTGCGCTATGCGTGTCAATTCCTCACGCGACACATCAGCGAGCTGGAGGACCGTCGGCACGACATGCTCGTGTCACAAGTGAAGCTCTTTCTATCCAAAGGGCTGTTCAAGTGGATCAAACTGATGTTTTCGCTCGGCTATGAATGGATGGAAAGCTTAACTATCCTCGCCGCTTCCTATGACATGCCGCCGGAGTACAAACTTATCATTGAGACGACCACTGCAGAAGAAAAAATTGCCGTGATAGCTTCTATCGTGGACGAAGGTGTCAAGCACTTGACTGGCATACCGTCAATTGCCGCCGATAAGGAAGAATGGCCCAGACGACATCTTCTCGATTTCGAGGCTGAAGTGAACTCAGATTCGGATGAGGAACTGCGAGTAGAGGAGGGCCACAACGAATCAGTAAGATTGGTAAGCACTAATGATATCTTCAGAGTGAAAATAGAGGCTCATCGTATCCGAAAGGCAATTCCTGGCGCGTCCTTCGACACTTCATTCACGAACAATTCAGACCCTGAGGGTTCAGTGTCGCACCCGGAATCCCCAATGCTCCTGCGGATCGGTCGTGTATATTCCATGAAGTTATCTTCGCCGGAGGATCCGGATACGTTGGCGAGTCAGGCGAGCGTTTGGGACTGGAGTGAGGAAGCGCAGGAGGCACAGGCAGAGACTGTGCCAGGGGTGGAGGAGCCACATGTGGCGCCAAAACCTGCAGATGAGCCCAATTTACCCACGTCAAGGCAATACCAGGGTCTGGAGAAGATAGTGAGCGGTGTTTATCCATTTTTTGACAATCACTCATTATTCACAGAAAGTTCCATATCCTCTCCCAACCAAAAAAAGACTCGGCGTGTCTTCTCCTCGGCCATTACCACCTCTTCCACCAGGTTCGCCGCACATATCTTCGTCGCCCTTGGAGCATACAAGAATACCCCCTCCCGACCGGAGCTTTGACACGACTTTTGATGATACGTTCCACTTCGAAGATGCATTCGCGGTGGAGACACAACAGCCGTTGCCCGCGGCAGACGATGCAGAGGGCCAACTGACGCTAGACTCTAAATCGGCCAAACATGTTTCCGCGGAACCGAGCCCTATAGCCCGAAAGGAACGTAAGTCTTGAGACACGTTTTTTGGATTTTATCATGGGAAGCAACTTGATCTAAATAATCTCCAAAGCCGAAGCCCATGACTCCACAAGCGACATTGAGGAGGAGGACCTGCTACTATACGGCCCGACAGAGCATGAAGAACCGGAGAAAGCCATGTCTGAAGCTTCAGCAGGCAGCATGGCAGAGCAAGGACATCGGAGTATTCCAAATCGAAAGCAAGNGATAGCTCCGCTATATAGAAGCAGCCAACATATCATCGACACCTATCAATACGAGGATGANGGTATGCATCCTTTCCCTTATTTGCTCGATTTGCAGTCCACGGGAATTTCTCTGATAAACTTGACATTTTTAAAGATCTCTTCGACTTCCATGAATCTTCTGGCGGTGCTTTCGAAGATNTGGCGCAAACAACTGATTCGAAGACGCAATTCACAACGCAGGGCTCAAATCCCAATAAGCTCTTCGCGTGGTTCCGTACGAGGACAATGCCCAAAAGCCAGTATGATAAATACGCTAGCGTACAAAAGGTCTGGATCTCGCCTTGCCCTTTTAGCGCGATGCTTATGTCTGTCGCAGAATATCGAAGATGTTGCCACGCTCGCGATGAAGGATGTCGAACTAGGCGATAAACAAGGGACAAAGCCTGCCATATTCTCAGACGCTGCCATCCATCTGATGGAAATATGGGATGCTTTGAGACGGCTTGACGTGGGTAGCCGCATCTCACTCGAAAATGGGCCAAATTTACAAATGATCNACTATAGGATCCTCGTTATAAATATCTAGAGCTGACGATCCGTTGCACGGACGTCTTGCGCGTAGCATGCGAGCTGTATGACCAGGGATCTACAGTCACCGACATGATGAAGGAAGCCGCCGAGAGTCTACTGGAGTGAGCTCTTCCTGGTCTAGCATTTTCGTCTAGTGCTCATTTGACGCAGGTGTTTCTGGCACATCCGGGAGCTGCTGACAGAGGAAAGAAAAGCAACCNTCTCGAAGCGGCCTTCCAGGTATCATCAAACGGAGAAGCTCATAATACCTTTCTCCGAGAGGCTGTCGCAGATCATGCAGTCATTCCAGGTGCGTGATTCCGCCCATTATATTTTTCAACTCTTTGAACTATACGGCTTCTTGACGCGGTTATAGATATCCGCCCAGCTCCAGCGGCACGACNTGTTTCTCGACACGCGGCAGACACTGCTGGATCTGCAAGGNCTAGAAGCATCAAATGCGGATACCCAAGAGCGGATTCGAGCACTGACGGAAAGGCTTCTTGCCGGCAGGGCCGACGACGACAATTTGAGCACAATAACGGGACGCTCTCCTGACAACGTAACGTCNTTGTTGCGCGGAGTCACGCAGGGCGACAACTCAGCGGAAGGCACGAGTACCAACACAATAGCGCGTGCAGGTGTGCGGGTNATCGCCAAACGTGATGTTGGCACCGTCCACAGCATTGCAGGNGACATACCGAACCTGTACAAGGGCACCTGGGACTCACGCACAGTCGCCATCAGGATGTTCTCGCCCTCCGCTATGCCCCNNGACCGCTTCAAGCACGTCGTCAGTAGATGGNGGAAGCTAGCCGACCCCAATGTCCTGCCGCTCCTTGGCGTGTCGGACCCCACAGAAGCGAATTCTATGTACACNATCACTCCGTACTGCGAGCGCGGGAACCTCGTGCAATACCTGAAGACTGCACCCGATTTGAGCGAGGCGGACATGNTGCAGATGATGATAGACATTGCGTCGGGGCTNGAGTACTTGCATGAGAAGGGAATCGCACATGGGAACCTTCAGGTATGCGCGAGGGTGCTTTCGTTTTCGTCGGGAATGAGATACTAAGTCCAAGCAGGGAGAGAACGTACTNGTAGAGAGTGACCTCAACTGTGTCATCGGCNGCCTCAGCCATAGTAGCCTCGCAAATCCCGCGGAGGCAAGCACAGGCGAGAAGTGCGGCCTCCTTCCCAGTACGTTAATGACTACAGAGCTCATAATCTATCCACGACACTGACATGCCCCGCAGAGATGGCCATGTGGTACTCTCCCGAGGTCATAGAAAGCGGGAATCCGTTCACGCCTCAAGGAGATGTGTACGCCTTCGCAATAGTCTGTGCGGAGATCCTGACGAAGCGGGCAACTTTTCCGCCGGACCCGTTCCCCTTGGAAGCAATCGTTCGTGGTACGTAATGCCTTCGTCCGACAGGGTAGCACGGTTATGCTGAGCCGTGCTTGTAGGGGAACACCAGCGCCCCGCGCTGCCGGCCACCGCTCTTTTAGGCGGAGGGCTAAAGGATGTGATTGACGCGTGCTGGGCCGACGGTCCCGGGACACGCCCTACCTCTGGAGAGGCGAGAAGCATGTTGCGGGACGTCTGGGACAAGTTGGGGTATGACGATGCCGAATGAAGGGGACGGAGGCCGGTTTCTTGATTACGTTGTGGATGGACGAACAAGCTTCAGGCATTGGAACATTGTAAGTGTTGGAATTACTGGACGTCTTCCATATACCCGTGGTTGTCGGACCCTCAGTAGTACGTTGTTGAGTTATGGAAGATCATTAGTTACTAGTCAATCAGTTCGATATCTGGCGGGACAGGCAGTGGTATATGTCTGCATCAAAAGTGCAACAGAACACGGTAATTGAATGGACATGGGTGGGATATGCGGAGTAGTCGATTGTATGTACGTAGAGTAAGTATGCTAAGAGTGAGGCCACGGAGGTTGTGCGCAGGTGTGCAAGCGTTCGGGTACACGACATAGAGGTGCAATAACTGGCAAAGTCTAGGATGGAGGAGTTCGGATCGAGCTCAGGTGTGAAGGAAGGGGAGGGAGGGGATGGGGGAGAAAGAGAGGCAACGCGATACATATCAAACCCATACATACATACATATATACACCTGTCCGCTTCCGCGCTCCGTATGTCACCGCGCTGGCCAGTGGCTCAGTCGTCGTCCTCACGGACGTGCTTCTCTATTGACGGGGCTGCGCGATCGGCAACGAAGATGTTACCATTTTTGACATTCATGAAAGTGTACTGTGAAGCCAGTCAGTAAACCAGGGTTGAACGACAAGGAAGGGTAGTAGACACACTTCTACGAGCTCTGCTCCCACGCCACGATTATAGTTCGCGTAAACGAGGTTGATCTCCCTGCTTGTTGCGCGCATGCCCGCACGCTCAAGACGTTCCCAGAGAGCCAACAAGTCGTAGAATGGACGGTCCCACAGGTGCAGTTCGATGATCATTTGGCCAACAGGGAGCGTGCCGTCCTCTGCTGCGCCAAGGAACGACCGCAGCGTGTCAAACTCCCACCCCTCGATGTCGACTTTGAGTACATCGATGTGCGCGTGGCCGTTCATACGCATGAGCGACTGGATCGTGTACATCTTCGGCTCGTCGCCCGGCGCGAGCTGCTCGCGGCCCGCAACGACGTACGGCTTGAAGTGCGTGCGCGCCTTCAGGCTGCGGTCGTCCCAGTACTCGCGCTCCTCGCCCGCCGTGCCCGACTCGGTATCCTCGATCCCCGGCGTGCTGGAGTAGAATTCGGGCTGCAGAGGGTCCGCGAAGAGCCGGAAGAACTCGCTCGCGTGTGGGCGTGTGACCTCGTCGCCGAAACCGTGCGTCGTGAAGTCATATGCCCAGACCTGGCAGTGTCGCGTACGTGCGAGCAGCTCGGCCTCGAAGGATGCGGACGCAGCGCTGCCGACGGAGTAAATGATGCAGTCAGGTTTCTCTTGCAGACGGTCAATACCGCATAGCCATTTGCCGCCATCACCGAGTGCGCCAATGCGCTCGACGGTGTGTGGGCAAGAGAACGCGGGAGGGAAGAAGTCCCCTTCATAGCAGCTGTCAGCTCGAGCAACAACTTTGAAGACTCGAATACATACACACTGTGTAGGCGGGCCATGGGGCCTTATCAGGCGGGAAGCTATGCAACATTAGCGCGGTCAGCTATCGCAGACGGGAACGACACGACATCCGGAATACTC
Source organism: Dentipellis fragilis (assembly GCA_004679275.1). Classification (NCBI taxonomy): domain Eukaryota; kingdom Fungi; phylum Basidiomycota; class Agaricomycetes; order Russulales; family Hericiaceae; genus Dentipellis; species Dentipellis fragilis. The sequence continues at coordinate 50,794 of SEOQ01000086.1, forward strand.
ACGACACGATTTCCCTTGGATTGGGCCCAAACTTTCTAATGAGCCCCTCTCTCCGTTTCACCATCTTCTGATATATCCTCTCTGACCTCTTCACGCGTGCCGTCAAGCTGTTGTCGACCTGAACGATCCCATTGTGTAGCGCGTCCGGCGAGACGTATGTCGACTCCGAGTAGGGGTACGGCGAGCCAGGAAGGAGAAGAAAGAAGGCGGTAACGAGGAGAACACCAAGTATTATGGTGTACCGTGGGTGGCGGGCGGGAATGAGGGCCATGGCCATCGAGGAGAGGGCGCCGTCGTCGTCGTCGTTGTCGGTGAAGAGCTACGTTGGCGGCGGCGGACAAGGCGCCAACACCTTGGGAATTTCAGTCGTGGGAATATCCCGCCTTTTCCGGCCCGCGCCTTCGTCAGTTGCTCTTAGGCGGCCAGTAGTACTTACCCCCTCCGGACATCATGGTGTAGTTGTCCTTCATCTCGAGGCAATGGCGCATAGCATCACAGCTGCGGACCTACACGAACCCTCTCATCAATACCCAAGGGGTGATTGGACCGATATTGGGATGTCAATGTAACTAAAGCCTGATACTCATACAAGCTTCGGCTGGAGCAGGCTATCCTAGGAAACGTTAACGTTGGACCAAACTCTTGGCGAGTACCTCTTCCCATTCGACCTATTTGCGTACTCAAAGTCCGGGGAAATCTCGGCGGCCGTGAGACTAGTCTTGTTTTGGGTCCTCCTACCACTAACCTGCTCACCTCCATCGCGGCACGTTCTCAACTTCCTGCTATTCGGAAGATTAGCAGGGGCCACGTGTGGACAGAATTAATAGGAATTGTCCATTCTTTCGGTATAACATAGGGTTCCGTCGCAGTTTTCTACGGCGCGCTGGAGTTCGGTCCCCCCTTGTAGGACTTATCCTCTTCAACCCTCAGGCTGTACTCCACTGTATGAAATGCATACTCAGACCCCCTTATGTGCACCGACACGCGTACAACAGCACCCTAATATCCGTATAACCACGCGCAGATAAGATGCCAAATGCAGACGCTATAAATACTGCGATTTCCGACATGGTATGGACCACACATTCCTCGGGTGTGTCGGGCTATCAATCCGATCCGCCATATGACATCTTTCACTGCAATATACTACTGGGATGTCCTCATCCAAACATACGTTTTTGGTGCGTCAACATGTTATGCAAGGTGTACGCAGCTTGATGCTCATTTTCTTTACCATCACAGGAATGTATACTGTTCTCTTCTCAATAGCGGTTTATCTGCTTTTGTGAGTCTCCCCCCTGTGTGACCACCGATCCGTTCTGAAAGATCGCAGAGCTGAACGTGAACGCTCCAAGAGTAACATCATCCTACTTTCGCCCGTCCTCATCTTGTACACATCTTCCGCTACCTTCTTCATGCTCGGCGTCGTCACTACGTCATCAACATTGCTACGTGACTCCAAGTCGCTCGAGGTTGTTGAGAATTTGTCTGCAACAACTCACATAGTACAGTTAGTATGCGAAGCCACAAATGTCAGCTTTTGGCTTTTCGCGCCATCATTTACTCAACTATTCAACGTATTCAACATTTAGTGTGTAATTGGTGACCTCGTCGTAATCTGGCGGGCGTGGGTGGTATGGGAACGGAAGCCTTACATCCTTTGCATTTCTCTCTGCCTTCTTGCTGGAACGGCCTGTGCGTACTCTCCAACCTGCAGCTCACCGTACCGTCGGCGCTTTTCTGACCTGGTTTGAGACCAGTCACAGCGTATGCACTTCCCTACGAAATCGCCAAGTTCTCAGCCGAGAGCCAAGTCATTTACGGGGCCTTCTCAAACTTCTCCTTCGCGTTTGGTGCATTGACACTCACGACGAACCTATGGGTGACAGCACTGTTCGCATACCGCGCCTGGTGCGAAATCATACCTCATCTCCCGTCGCTCTTGATGTGGCCCATGACTGACGGGTGACGGGTGACGGGCAGGTCCCACTACCGCTACGTGCAGAGGATGGTGGGCAGCAGGTTCCACAGCCGGACGAGACCGCTGCTGGTGCTTGTCGAGTGCGGCTCGTTTTATTGCGTCGCCTGGGTCAGTCACTTTTATGCATTAGACGGGGATGCGCGTAGCAGTACTGACGACGATCATCACCCATGGCAGATCACGCAGATTGTCCTGCTCGCAGTGCGTTCGCGAGCAGTGTACGTCGTGAACGGGGTCCTGCCACAGTTGATCGTAAGTCCATCCGAATTGACCGGGGCGCGTTTGATAATCCGTCGTTTCGTATTCGTACCAGGGGATCTACCCGACGTTGATCATTATCCTTGTCTGTCTGAAGCTCACGCACCAAGACGCGGTGACGGAATTCAAGACGAGCCAGTTGCTGCAGCATGTCGAGTTTTCCGCTCCGCCGTGACGCTACCCGCACTGTCGCGAGTTAGAACCACGACTCCCATGCCAGGACCATATGCCTTATGCCGCACCGCATTGTTGTACTTTATCGCTTCTCCTTATAATCAAGACGTGTGGGATCTTGGCCTCTTCAGAATGTAGCTGCAAGATTGCGCATACTTGCTCCCATTTAGCAGGTTGTCCCAGGGCAAGCTACGATATATAAGCGAAGATGAGCATGACGTGCACTCATTTAAATGAAACCGCTCACCAGAATCGCTCCCTCCAAGTCACCACGTCAGCGAACAAGGTCTTCACAGCATCTGCGCGGATTCCCAGCGCACGATGCATGGTACCTGATGAACATAAACCCTTGGTCCAACCCGAAGCAGTGTGCCAGTGTCTATGAGAACAGTGACCTCCTATGATACACTGCAATCTCGGATCGTCCTTCGTTCGCTCACGGAGACGCTGGCCTATAAAGACGGCTCTGGCCTGTTGACTACCCCCAGCATCGCAGCGCGAGTCTCGAATACTGTTCGATTACCTAGTGTCGCCGGTAAGCACACTTACCCCAACTCAAGCCGAAGCGCCATCGCTCACCAACGTATGCGTATCTCGGACCATTTGACGCAGGTCGACTCTACCTTCACATTTTCTCCCGTCAACAAACATCTCAAGCCCTTCAATGTGCGTATCCCTACAAGCACTGGCGCAAGTACTGTGACCTGCTGGTCTGACTGTCCCACAATTATAGCACCATGCATTTTGCGTTCACCGCTCTCGTCCTTGCACTCGCTACAGGGGCGCTCGCCATGCCTAAGGCGCGCGACATCGAGCGCTGCACGCGTATCGTCACCGTGACCAGCACGTATGTCGTCCTCTCTACTGCCACGGTCGCAGCTGCGCTTATCGGTGCATGAAAAGGTGATGGAATGAGTACTAATCGGGGGTTGGTATGTTAGAGAAGAGGAGAAGCTGCCCTCTCGGTGCTTGTGATTGATGCGTTAGATCGCTATGCAGTTTGAACGAGATCTGCGGAGCATGCTCACCATGTTGCATACGGACGATTCCAATGGGCAATTAGGAAATTTCCGCGGCTCGTTGGTTCTCGTCACACCGTGGTCATTGCAGCCTGTCGAAGGAGAGATAAGTAATAGATTGAAGCGAACTCGACCTTGATTGTAGGGGAACGTCGTCGAGCGTTGGTCAAGATAGAGCGAACTCGTGCACGAGAATAACCTGCAGATACGAAACACGTCTATTTGTGAGACAGCCAGGGTACTCGCCGTGTCTACACAAGCCGCTTGGGCTCTTCGCTCTGCGCTGGCTCCACCTTGCTCTCGACCTCTTTCGCCTCCTCCTTCGCCTCCTCCTTTGCCTTCTCCAACACCGGCTCAGCCTTGCTCTCCACCGCATTGGTCACCTCCTTCGCCTTCGCTTCCACCCTCTCCACGACCTCCTTCGCTTTCGCCTCCACCTTCGCCTCGAGTACCTTCACCTCAGCAAGCACCTCCTTCGAAGCCTCGCTCACCTTCCCTTCAGCCTCGAGCGCCA
>SEOQ01000860.1:0-11926 GCA_004679275.1 Dentipellis fragilis
TTCTGTTTCTGCGCGCGCCCGTGCCGCACGAACCCGTGGAAGAGCGAGCGGAATGCCGCGAGCGTCGCGTGCGACGGCTTGGTGATGAACGGCACTTTCGGGCGCACCCGTGGGCGGGACCGGCGGCGGCGACGGCGCGAGGGTGAGCATGTCCGTGAACACCTCGAGGCTGCGCGCGAAGTCGCCGCGGTACGTGTACGCCTGGAGCAGCATGTGGTACGTGAGCGGCGTCGGGACCATATTCTTCGGCACGACGAGCGACTCGTGCGTCGCGAGGTACTCCACCACATCCTGCACGCTGTCCTCCTCCGCGTCCGCGTCTGGGGTTTCTAGTACGGCGTGGTGCCGCAGCACGCGGTAGATCGCGCCTGCGACGTCGAGCCGCTTGACGGTGACGAACGCCCAAATGCACGTGTTGACCGCGACCGCGTTGAGCGCGAGACCCTGCTCGCGCACTTTGGCGAGCGTCTCGCGCATGCCCGCGAGGTCGCCGTGCGCGGCGAAGTACAGCAGCATGAGCATGTGGCAGCCCGAGGCTCGGGGGGGGGAGGCCCGACGCGCGCAGGAGCTCCGAGGCGTGGCGCACGGCGTGCTTCGAGCGCGAGCGCGTCGCGATGCCGAGCAGCGTCGTGTAGGTGATGATGTCCGGCTTTGGCTTCGCCCGCGCCGCCCCGTCCAGCTGCTCGCTCGCGTACTCGCTCTCGCCCTCGTGCTCCTCGCCCGCGCCGCTGCTCTTCTTATTGAAGAATGTCGCGCCGGGCCCGCGGCCCGCGATCATGTCCTCGTAGACATCGAGCGCGATCTCGAAGTCTTCCGGGCGCGTGCGGCGGAGGCCCTGGCCGGCGCTGTCGATGAGCAGGTTCCACTGCCAGAGCTTGGTGTGGCCGCCAGCGCGGTGGAGGTATGTGAGCACGGCGAGCAGGCGGAAGAAGACGGTGCGGCCGCGCGGGCGTGTGGTAGCGAGGACGCGTACGAGGCGGTGGAGGTGGACATAGGGTATTGGTCTGAAATCGGTGGCGGTGGTGGCCTGCTGAGCGATGGCGAGGAGACGTTGGTATGCTTCCCAGGCTCGGTCCGGGTTCTTGCTTCTTGCGAGGATTTGGCGCAGCTTGTTTCGGGAGGAAGGAATGTGGTCGTCGGACGGCGGATGGTGGACTTGGATGGCCTCGGCGTCTGGCGGCAGCGCGTCGCGTAGATCTATCTCCTCTTCCATCATCTCCGCAAGCTCCAGCAGGGCATACTCCTGCGGCTCCTTCCCAGAGCCATGCTGCCCCGCCTCCCCTTCTGACATCTTCTGCTCTTTTGCGCGACGCGGCGGAGCAGTTCTGACACGTTGCGACGGGCCCGCGCTCGAGCTCGAGTGCTGGTACGCCACGGCAGCAGCGTCTGCATACCCAGCAGGAGTCGAGCACCCAACCTCGAACTCCGGGCGCGCGGCGACGTACTCTGCTTTTCCGCGCACGGTTGCTGATAGACGGCGGCCAGCGGGGTGGAGGAAGATCTGACATGGCTTCGGCGGAATGCAACGCAGATTGTGATAGAGGCCCAGAGAGGACGCTCTCAGCATCAAGATAGCAGCCAGTCATTCACTGTCTGCAAGCCCGTCAGCGAGGCGTTCTGGCCCGGTAAGGAACGGGCTGGGCTACACGTACCCGGCATTCAGAACCAGGCGAGATGGATGAGCGGCGCGGGACGTCGCTTGTCGAAATTAAGCTAGAGGTTGAAGACGGGTCAGAGAGCGGAGGAGGGCAGAGACATGCGCAGCTCACCAGAGTCGCGAACTGTAGAATCACTGGCACTCGCTCGCTTTCTTTTCGAGCCTCGCGCGTCGGCCCAACCGTTCTCACGCTCAAATTACGCCTCCCTGCGTTCCCATTGGCTCTCCGTGCCGCGCTCGCTCTGCTCACTCACTTCTCGCTCAAGGGTATGTACATGCAAAGACTGATGGCATTGGGCAGGATGCGGACAGACGCATTCCCGATCGAGCGCCGCGGGTCCGCACACGAGTCGCGGCGACGTCACTGCGTCGAGTGAGTCGCTCGTGTGCTCGCTCGCTCGTTCGCTGCAACTGCCGTGGACAAGTGCGCTGGTAAGTCGCCTTGCAAGCTGCTATAACGCACGCAGCGGTGCTATAACGCACGCAGCGGTGCTGTAACGCACGCAGAGCTGCTATAACGCACGCAGCGGTGCTATAACGCACTCAGCCATTCTCCCTTCACACTGCACACTCGCACATCAATTCGCCCGCTCCCTCCGCTATCTACGCGACTCGCGCCGGGCCTCAAGTCTCCCTCCTTCTACAAGTCCCATAGTCTCCGTCGTAAAGCCCACAGCACCGCATACAAGGACTCTCTAGGGGCAGAAGCCGTGCTTTGAGGTGAGTCGGAGTACATCATACCGCCCCGATACACAAGTGATATTCACAGAGTCACCAGCACCTCCGTCTCACGCACGCAGTACGCACCGCTCGCCGTGGGGGCCCGGATCCGCGCACCAACAGAACTATATGCACGATGTCCGACGCTTTCGGTAGTGAGGCGCGGGAACGTCGACGACAACGCCATGGTACGCACGCTCGTCGCACTAGCCCTGAACTTCACGAGCTGAGCAACGATTCTCCCCCACCCGAAATAACAGATCGCGCACCGGGGGCTTGGATCCGCGAAATTTGGCCGTCTGTTCGCGCAGAATGCGCCGCTTTCGTGTAGCCAGGAGGAGGACATGAGAATGTAGCCGCTTTCGACAGTGCGGCACGGGAAAGTCGAACAGAATGCTACGGTACGCGCGTTCGTCGTGCTAGCCCTGAATCCCACGAGCTGAGCAACGAATTCCATAAAAAAACCGGAACGCGCACCAACGAAGCGTCTTCATGAGACACGCTTTGGCACCGCTCGCCGCGGGGGGCTTGGATCCGCGAAATCTGGCCATTTTCTTGTCAAGAATGCGCCGCTTTCGTGCGGTTAGGTGGGGGCCGAAGGTCGACAGGAACAACAGGTACGCCCGCTCGTACCGAGCGCCCTACAAATCGAAAACCTGAGCCGTTGCCTCTGCAGGAAACTGCGCGGGCTCAGCAACGAGACCGTCCACAAAATGCGCGCCGTGGCACCGCTCGCCGCGGAGGCTTCGATCCGCAAATTTTGGACGGTCATTCGTCGAGAATGCGCCGCTTTCATGCAGCCAGGTGGAGAGCATGCAGCCGGGAAAGTCGGCAGGAACTGCAGGTACGCCCCCTCGTCGCGTTCCCCCCCCGAATTCGAAAATGACTCGTTGCTCTCGCAGGAACAGCGGCCGCGCACCCATGAAATCGTCCGCAGACCACGCGCCGTGGCACCGCTTGCCATGGTGGCCTCGATCCTGGACGACACCGTACGCATGGCTCGTGCGGGCGGCGCGTGAATGCCTCTCTATCAAAATCTCAGCCTAAACCCGAATCGCGCGGAAGGATAGAGACGGCGCACCATCTACGTGCTCGCCGTGGAGGCCTTGCGCGCGTCTCGGACGAAGACGCTGGATGTGCGACGCGAACGACGCGTGCCACGGCTCCCTGATTCGCGACGTCGTGAAACGACGCGCCATGAGTCGTCCTGGTGCCTCGCTACGCCTTGGCACCGCTGCCGCGGGGGGCCTGAATCTGGGAAATCTGGGCGTCCTTCGTGCCTCCCGCACGCCTCGGGGGACGGCGTGCAACGTGGATCGCGGCCAGTGGCGCATCGTGGACCTGGACGAAAGTTCAGTCCCATGTCCGTCGACTCTACGGAAACCACGTACCTGGAACGCCGCGCGCGACACATCGACGCTCTGCGGGCGCGCAGTCGTCCCGTTTCCCTATCCCCGCCTTTGTACTGCTCGCTGAGGCCGCCTGGACTTCAAGGGGTTTCGACTCTCGGGATAGCATCTTCAAGGACAACACGCCAGCGCTGGGTTGTCCCAAGCAACGCGTGATGCGCGACGCATGCGACGCGCACCGGCATGCCCACAACCTGCGGCACGACATGTCGGACCTCACGCGGAGAAAGCGCGAATGGACAGCGTACCGCGACGTCGCCCGCCCGGCATGCGATACGGGAAGACCTTCTCCAAGACGCTCACCGGCAAGACCATCATGCTCGAGCTGGAGCCATCGGACACCATCGACAACGTCAAGGCGAAGGTCCAGGACAAGGCGGGTATCTCCCCTGACCAGCAGCGCCTGATCTTCGCCGGCAAGCAGCTTCGGGACGGACGCACGCTCTCCGACTATAACATCCAGACGGAGAGCACCCTGCCACGCTATGCTCGAAACGTCAAAGCCGGGCTCACCAGACAACGAGAAGACGACGTACCGCCGCATTTCAGGCGAGACACGTGCGTCCGCTGGGCTGCGCCCAGCGACGCGCGACGCGCGACTGTGCGATGCACATCAGCATCCACGGCCTGCGGCACAACGCGTTAGACTTCACGTGGACAAAGTACGAAGGAGCGACGTACCTCGACGTCGCTCATGCCGCACGCACATAGCAACGCCCTCCGCCTCCGTTTAGATTCCCTATCCCGCCGTGCACCGCTCGCCGCGGGGGCCCGGATCTCAAAATTTCGGACGTCGAGGGCGCCCAAAACGCGACTCTCGTGCGCCTCGCAGGACGGCGTGCGAGGTACGACAGGGAGTGTGGAGTACGCAGGGAGTGTGAACGGCGCACCCGCGCAGCATTCACCTGGGACGCAAACTCTCAGTCTCGGCATCGGCAAATTCACGAGGGCCACACGTACCGTACGCGTCGTGTACGACACATGCGCGTACGTTGGGCTGCGCCCAACGACGCGCCGTGGATCCGACCCGAGTCCCCATGCCAGGCTTCGCAGTGCTCGCCGGGATCTCGAAATATCGGAATGCAAGACGGCGGAATCTGCGCGCCTCGATGGAGGACACGCGTTCGCTGGGCGTAGCCCAGCGTCGAGCGCGATACGCGATGCACTGCCACCGTACACCCGAAGACGTTAGACCCGGGCTCGCCAGAAAACGAAAAGACGACGTACCGCCACATTCCATGCCAGACGCGCGCGTGCATTGGGCTGCGCCCAACGACGCACAACGCTCACGCAGAATGCCCTACATCACGAGCACCGCTCGCCGCGGGGGCCTGGATTCCAAAAAATCCGACCTTCCCTGGCGCCTTTGCGATTCCCGGCGAGAGGATGGCGCGTACGCCCAACGACGCGCGGTGTGCACGTAGGAATTGCCAGTCCACGTGCACTGCTCGCCGCGGAGGCTTGGACCCGGAAAAATGGGCGGTTCGTCGCGCGTCCTGTGGGTTTCGGTGCAACATGCGTACGCCGCGGCGCTCAAGGTGAATTTGCCAGATTTCGGGCACAGCGGTCGCGCTGCAAACGGCCGAGTCCATGGTAAGTTCCTCACGCATCGCATAACAGATGATTCCTAACTCACGCAACAGCTCTTTTGCCGCTGGGCTGCGCCCAGCTCCTCGCCCCACCCTCCCCAGCGGGCCGCTGACGACGTTTAGGGTGCCTAATGGCACGCCCCGNCACTCGCCGTGGGGCCGAAATCCGTCGATTTTGGCCNCCGCTGTGCGCGCGCGATGCCTAATCNTCACGCCGCTCCCATGGCGCTGTAGGCCGCTCGGCNCGGGCCCGAAATCTGGTGAATTTCGGAGTAAATTTCGGTGGAAATGGGTGACGGGCTCGCTGAAAGGGTGCGGGGAACATTAGCGACGGTACGCACGAATGCGACCAAGAAATGGGAAGCTCACTAACAGCATTGTGCGACGATAGGACGGCCGGGACGGTGGACTGCGTGTTCGCGCCACGTTGCGCACGTCGCGTGCNACGACGNTGAGCCGCTCGTCACGGCCATCGTCCGACAGGACCCGCCTCGTCATGCACGCAGGCTGCACCGCGCACACACGACTCTTGCGGCNTTGNGAGCCGNTCNGCGTAGGCCCGGAACCCGAAGATTGCGGGGCGGATATCGAGGCCCCGAAGACGTCTCAACGCGGAGGACATGTATCCTGGAAGGATGAATGCAGATTTCAGCAACGGTGAGGAGGAACGGGAGTTTCAAGTACTAACAGCATGTCCGGTAGGTGACTCNATGNCGAGACAGACCCACGGTGNACNTCGACACGAACACGCTCTCGCGCGGCGCCCCGCGCTCCTCCCTCGGTAACACGGAGTGTAGAATACATTGGATGTGCGGACACAATGCCTGGCGGACAATGGTCAGTCATAGTACACATTCATGGGGTATGAACTCAACTCACGCAGCTTGCCAGGGNCGATACGTGGTCGCACTACGACAACAGCAACGGTGCAGAACGACAGTGGCACGGGCAGACGGTAGGGCAGAAAGGGTGAGGAGGACGGGCAGAAAGAGGANACCACGGCCTGCCANGGCACCCATCTTTATGCCTGCGCGACCGGCGGAAGCCTTCTTCCTCCGCTCCCCTCGCTAGCGGACTGNTTCCCGGTACGTTGTTCCTCCGCGATTACGTCTCGGACNTTCGCGACTCGCTTCGCACTTCCGCGGGCATCGCAACCCACGAGGAGCATCCCTGCATGGACAGATAGGTAGTACGAGTGTATTAGACACAAAAATATTATTCTATTGCTCCCCGAAACAGACTTCGTGCAACCCTCAATCCAAGTCCAACCCCTCAAGCTCTGCATCAGAATCAACGATAAACCGCGCACTCTTTGAATAGAAGAACTTCTTGCCATGTCTTCCCGCCGATCCCTTCTGCAAGTATGGACGACGGTCGCCAAAGTCGGATCTCAGAGCATATGGCTTCGGGGCTATAATCTCGCCCGTTGCCACCTTTGCCTTGTAGTTCGCCGTCCTTGAGGCAACTTCCTCCTCACTGAGCTTGACAAAGTGTGTGTGACCGTCTTCCCAAGACTGGATAAGCGGCAAAAGCCGCATCCGCCCAAAGCGCACGTCGCTCGGATCCATGAACGGGACGTCACTCGGCCATCCCACGATCTCAACCTTGTAACGCTCGACGATCCGAGTCTGATACCGCTTCCATGACATTTTAGCCAGCGGCTTTTCCGAGACTGTGCCTAGAAAGGAGGTTAGCCAAGGTCCAATAACAAAGATCGGCTATGAAGGAAGGTAGGAAAGTGCACGGAGACTGTTCTTGATGAGGTTGCGAAGATGCGAGCGGTTGCTGATGTGCTTCCGCTGATTTTCGGCTAGGTGTCATTCTTGTGATCAGTGGCAGAGTCTGATGGGATGAATACAGATGCACAGTGCTGCACCATGACTTACTGTGGCCATTGCTTCGGGTGGGTGCCATCTTTCGAATAGACTCTGAGCCTGGCCTGGCATTCTGGAGTCTGCATCCTTTAAGCTCTCCGGCAGCAGTGTGAAGGCCATGTCCAATATACCGTGAGAGGACACTGGCAGGGTGACTTGACAACAATCCCGGCATGCACTGATTTTTAAGGCTCTAAGCTAAATGGGGTTCCTCCTCCATTCATCTGGCTTTGCTCAGACTCTGAGGTCTTGTCGGGAGCATCTCAGAGACACGGGCACTCATTTTATTCAATAGCAGGGGTGAGATAGAAAGGGGGCATATTTTTCGGAGGGGACAGAGCCTCCAAGCAGAATGGCATGCCTACTATTTCGGGCCATCATTGGTAGACCCGCTTGCGAACCGGACAAGCGAGATGTCTTCCGTGTTTCAAGGGTCTGAGCTTGGCAGCGGCTGAAGGAAGCCGCCGCATGGAATCTGCGTGGGACACAGCGATCCATGGGCACGAGGAAAGCTAAAGTGCTGGTGCCGTCGCAACACCATCATCACGCTCACTGTTTCCTGTCGCTCCTCCCCCCGCTTCTACTCACTATCCTCCTGTCGACAGGCTGGACATGCACACCGGGTATGTCCAGCTGTCCACTCTTCGCCACATAGGTCGAGATTCCTGCTCGCTAGATCAGCCATGCACTCTGTCAGACAGACGACGGTGAGTTCTGTCTGAGCAATTGCCAAAGGCCAGCCGAGAAATACTCACGTCGTTGGTAGACACCACTTCAAACTCGTCGCTCGGCACTGCCATGTCTCATCTGCCTGACGGCGGTAGGATCTGGTCATTACCAAGGTCAGTCCCTCGTTCGACATCTCAGGTATAATATTTACTGACAACGTGTTCACATCCAACTTCCACTGCTTCGCAAGTGCCCTGCATCCAGTACTACATCGTCCAATCACTGTGCAGCCCGGTCAGGGTCCAGTGAAGACAGGAGCTTGAAGGTTGGTGGGCCCCGAGGGATGCACAGGTGTTGCAAGCAGCATCTCGTGTGATGGCAGAGTTGCGCTGTCCGTGTTTCCGGTGAGTCAATCCAATCAGCTCAAACGTGAATAATCACCGAGTCACATTCTTAGTGGCATCCTGAGGGGTTCAATACGACCTCTGTGTATGCAGTGTCTCTTTTGCGTGTGCCGCGCAATGGTTGGCATGGTGGGAAGCAGGAAAGACTACGGTCGCCGCGGCAAACTTACCAAGTCGCCGCAACTTGCTCACGGTTCGGTCTCGCAACACCTCCATCGAAATCCACCGTACGTACTCGCTCACATCTGACTGCAGTGTTTGCAAGATAAATGAGATCCTCAATTCACGAGGCATATGTAAAGGAGAGTGTCCACATTTACATATTCACTGCAAAATGTTATTGACGACAGTTCTGTGTTTTCCAGGGACCCGTATACACATTGCATCTTCTCTAGAAGGCGGCATGGTAAGCAATCCCATCCCATCGCAAGCCGGTACGCCGGGTACGGTGGTACAGCCACTGCACTTTCCCGCTGCACCAGGGAATTCACATTGCATCTTGTCTGGTGCGGCAGTCCTGCTCTATTGTATTCAGTCACTGACCTTTCTTTCCTCTTGTACACTGCAGTTGTTTTTATTAGTTGTACATATTGAACTGACCTTTTTAAGGTGTAGGCTCCTTCGTAGATGTGTAGGATGTCGGTGAACCAACAGCAAGCGAACGTGGAGTGGATGTCGCCGCAATGCGGCAGATCACCGCATCACACAGAGGGTGTGAGGAGGTAGTGGCATAAGGGTGTGAAGCAGGAGCGGCAGTGACTGTGCGTTGGACACTTGGCGGTTCGGATCGTAGGGTAGACGTCGCATGGAGATGTGCAACATGGCGGGTTCTGGTGAGCGATGCAGCGCTAGGCCTATGAGTTGATGATGCAGCGCTGTGAACCCAGAGTTGTACGCAGTTTGCATTGGCAGGCTGGCTGGCAAACACAAATGTGCTGTTAGTGATAAGATCGCCGGCACGACGAGTGAGTGTATCCTGTAATCATCATGAACATGTACTCACCGGCGTCGGACTTCAGGCCCACAAGAGTCCCTGGCATTGCTTTCCTGCATGCAAAACGGCGGGACAGTGAATGATGGACGCGCTATAACGTCCGGTCGCCGCTGCGCATGCGAAGTACACGGTGAGTACTGGGTGTCCAACAACCGGCTGCTGACAAGGCTGAACCGTGGCAGCCCTCGTTTCGGCATCCCTGCTATGCACCTGCGGGCACGAGAGCGACGAGGCGGGAAGAGCATCCGACACCTGAGGACAAGCCGATGCGAGTGGTAGGAGGAAGAAAGCGGCAGCGGGTCGCTGACTTTGCAAGTCGGCGCGTCTTGCTTGTGTGTGCGTAAGTCTGCATTTCTATTCAAACTCTTCGTCAAGGCTGCTCACAACTTGTCATATACTCAGTGCATGGGAAATTCTCATTCAAAACACTATGTACAAATGAAGGTGATATGTTCTAACTATCTGTAGCCCTTTACTTACCGCCATTGTGCACAGCGACGGCCGCGGATATGCGGGTCTGCCGCTCGCCGACAGCAAAATGTGTTGCGAACGCGCGCGCACGCACCCATACCGATGTCTACATTCTGAAGAACCTGCGAGAAGGTCAAAGTGTGAGTGTGTGCCGCACGACGTCAGCGAGCCCATCCAAGTGCAGCCGCTGATCGCCTGCGTGCTTTCAATGCTTGAGCAGGATCGGAGAGGCGAGCCCTCGATTGGAGCGGGCGCGAGGATCAGATTTTGACCAGTACGGCACTGGTGTTGATGTGACGGGACGAACGAGGTGCGCACGGAAGGGCTGTCGCCAGTGCAGCATCGAGGGTCTGTCGCCAAGGAGCAGAGCTGGACGTCGTGCCGCCACGCGCAGGGGCAGCTTCGGTTCAGCCTGCAAACTAGGATGGCTCAGACCGTGCTGGAGTCTGCGTCGCTCTTGACCTTGGGCTCGCACTAGAAAGCGGTCGCACGGACCTTGGCGCGGGGATGAGTCGGCCGATGTGGCGGAATGACGACGAGCATCGAGTCGGGGGTGACATTTCACCTCGGCGGCAGGCACAGACAACAGACCTCCACCTCGAGGAGTGCACCGGAGGCCGGGCTGAGAACGAGGGTGCTGAGGTCGCGTAGATGAAGAAGCGGCGGGCGAAGACAATGGCGCACGTCAATTTCAAAGCCGTTCGACACGTTGGGCTGGCTGTCGGTCGTGCGTGAGGGGCGGGCGTGCAGAAGGGTGCATTGGATGCGACCAGGGCGTGGTGTCCGTGAGCGCGTGCCGAAGATGCCCGGCCATGCTGTGGCCATAGGTCCGCATCGCACGCGCCATGTCGGGGGTGCTGCTCCAGCTGCTGAAACACGCGGCGCACGCGGCGACTATCGTCGCCCGTCGTCTTCACGATCCAGAACTGCAGCCGCTCGCCGAGGCGCATGTCGAGCCGGAGCCCGAGGAACTGCGCGAACAATGCGTCCAGGTTGCGCGCGGACCACGCGTCCAGGTCCGCGTCGCACGGCGCGTCGTCGGGGAACAGGCGTGGCGACCGCGACCGCGGCCGCGCGGCATGCTGGTGCTGCGATTTCTGTTTCTGCGCGCGCCCGTGCCGCACGAACCCGTGGAAGAGCGAGCGGAATGCCGCGAGTGTTGCGTGCGACGGCNTNGTGATGAACGGCACTTTCGGGCGCACCCGCGGCGGGACCGGCGGCGGCGACGGCGCGAGGGTGAGCATGTCCGTGAACACCTCGAGGCTGCGGGCGAAGTCGCCGCGGTACGTGTACGCCTGGAGCAGCATGTGGTACGTGAGCGGCGTCGGGACCATATTCTTCGGCACGACGAGCGACTCGTGCGTCGCGAGGTACTCCACCACATCCTGCACGCTGTCCTCCTCCGCGTCCGCGTCTGGGGTTTCTAGTACGACGTGGTGCCGCAGCACGCGGTAGATCGCGCCTGCGACGTCGAGCCGCTTGACGGTGACGAACGCCCATATCGCACGTGTTGACCGCGACCGCGTTGAGCGCGAGACCCTGCTCGCGCACTTTGGCGAGCGTCTCGCGCATGCCCGCGAGGTCGCCGTGCGCGGCGAAGTACAGCAGCATGAGCATGTGGCAGCCGAGGCTCGGCGGGAGGTCCGACGCGCGCAGGAGCTCCGAGGCGTGGCGCACGGCGTGCTTCGAGCGCGAGCGCGTCGCGATGCCGAGCAGCGTCGTGTAGGTGATGATGTCCGGCTTTGGCTTCGCCCGCGCCGCCCCGTCCAGCTGCTCGCTCCCGTACTCGCTCTCGCCCTCGTGCTCCTCGCCCGCGCCGCTGCTCTTCTTATTGAAGAATGTCGCGCCGGGCCCGCGGCCCGCGATCATGTCCTCGTAGACATCGAGCGCGATCTCGAAGTCTTCCGGGCGCGTGCGGCGGAGGCCCTGGCCGGCGCTGTCGATGAGCAGGTTCCACTGCCAGAGCTTGGTGTGGCCGCCAGCGCGGTGGAGGTATGTGAGCACGGCGAGCAGGCGGAAGAAGACGGTGCGGCCGCGCGGGCGTGTGGTAGCGAGGACGCGTACGAGGCGGTGGAGGTGGACATAGGGTATTGGTCTGAAATCGGTGGCGGATNNNNGACTGCCCAGCTAACGGTAACG
>SEOQ01000861.1:0-11923 GCA_004679275.1 Dentipellis fragilis
GGACAATCTGAAGGAGTCATTAACACACGTGTACGGCGCAGATGGCATTCTGTTCACGCATCCTGTTGTACCTGCCGCCGCCGGCGTGTCAAGGCGGGGCACGAGCGGAATCGCTCGCAGGGGTGGATCCAGCCTGACCGCATAGGGCACTCGATGAGCCAAATTGCCGACGCAATTGCCGACGCAAGCTCTTTCCTTCCACATATGACGGGATATCGTATTGACGAAGTGACAGGCGGAGCCCCGTGCGTCGGATGCAAGGCTGGACTTTGATAATACACCCAAGCTTGTGGAGTCGGAACTCGCGCAGTTTGAGAAGGAGAGGATTGAGGACTCCCAGAAGTCATTGGAGAAGTTCCTGGACGGCATGATCGCTGGGCAGAAGGCTGTAAGTGTTCGCCACTTCTTTCATGGCTTTTCTGACACCGTCGGGCGATGCAGTTGATTGTAGCGCGAGAGGGCTTCCAGAAGGAACTGTTAGCACCAAATGTGAGCACATCGTACAAGCCTTTTTCTTCTTCTACATCTCATGTGCAGCAACAACGACTAATTATCGCAGTTGAATTGAGCATACATATTACATCAGTATTTCTGCATGTGTCCGACACCTCAGACGGTTTAGACTTATTTTTTAACTACAAAATGCATTCATTATATCAAGTGAAAGTATAGGGAGGATATATATGTCTAGTGATGGTGTGTAGGGCACACGGATGCAGAGCGGGAGATCTACGTTGTGGTCTCGCTTAGCATGCAGAGCAGGGAATAACAAGTTGACGGAAATCATAGAGGTGCGCGGCAGGGGTGTACGAGAACAACCGCTCGACACGGGCAAAGCGTAGGGATGCGGGTGTAGATGCATAATGAAATGAGGCGCGCAAAGGGGTGAGGCTATAATGGTGATGGTGATAGGAAGGGAGAACATGCTGGCGAATGCGGGGACATACTGGTGCATGCTCAGGCCGGATACGCGTGCTCGACAGCGAATGCACGAGGGAACGAGGCGCGAGGGCAGTCGCGCGACGGCGCACTGGCAGGGACGAGGGGCACCAGGCAGGTGCTACAGGGACGACGAGGGCACAGGAGATCGGATGTGATGAGGAGGCATAGGAAGGGCGCGAATGTTGGGCTCGTTGAGTGAGGATGAAGGAGAGAGTGAAGTCGTGAGGCGCCGGGAACACGCGGACTTGAGCGCCACTCGATATCGATCGCAAGCTCCTACCAACTCCTCTTGTCCCCCAACCAACTCGATTCTCTCACTCTTCGCACTCTCGTAATGGCATCCCATTCGCAAAAGTCATCCCTTTCCAGCCATGTCTCCTCCGATCCAGGTCTCGTGAGCGATAAGGACTCGATCGCAAGCTTCGGCCTCACCTCCGCTGCCTCCCCTAAATTCAACAAACTCGTCTCCGATTTCATCGATACCAGGGATCTTTCGGATGAAGATTTGCGCGAGCGAGCCAACAAGCATCTCAGGGTTTTGACCCTCGATTCATTCGAGAAGTACAACATGCCGAAATGGATCACCAGAGTCCCGCTCCCTACTGGTACCGACAGACATAGATTCAACATGAAGCGTTTGTTTGATGCAATGTATCAGACTGCCTCCGAGCTCAGCCTTATTTCTGGTGCTCGATACGTCTCTGCGGCAATATGTGCATGTGCTGCACTCGCCGCCTCGATGCCACAGGAGAAGCAGCTGGAGCAACTGGCTGCTGAGTTATGTAAGCTTGGTGGAACATGGGTGGCATATATGTTATGGCCTTGTGAGTGTGTTACCCTACATTGTGTCTTACCACATGCTGAGGATTTGATGTTATTCAGTCCTTGGAAATTCAAAACCTCAGACAAATTTGGAGGAGCCTTCTGCTGCTGCCACTCCAACTATCAAGGAAACTTCTGATTCCATGTCTGATGGTAATCCTGTTAGACGAGAAGAGAAATTCCGAGATGAGGTCAGGATATCTCTATTATATCTTCCATATATCTGACTGGACATGGTGGAATGCAGGTGTTGCTCAGAGATAATTACACCTGCTGTATCACAGGTGCTGTTCAAACAGATGCACCTGCACACTTGAATCTTCAGGGAACCTGGATAGTTAAGGCTCTGGAAGCAGCACACATCTTCAGGCGCTCTGTTTCAGTATTCCAGCCAGGTAATGCAGACAAGGGCAAGGTATGACATTTGACATTCCACTATCATGATTTCTCAATGTGCTCATCAACTTTATTATTAGAGGGCCAGTCTGGCTGCCACCTATGACATATTGAGGCATTATTGTCAGCTTGATGCCAACATTGCTGAGACCATGTCACAAATGGATGGTGCTCACAATGGCATAGTATTGGAGCATAATGCACATCAAGCCTTTGATGACTTTGGGTTTTGTCTGCAAGCTGAAGAAGTAAAAATTTCATTGATGATCATAACACTGTGCTCATACCTTCACATAGGAGGCCAATACCTACAGACTCAAGATATACACAGGTCAATCAATAAGTCCATACCCACTGCCAACCAGAATATCCTTTGTAGATCACAGCCAGGCTCCAAACAACTTGAATGCTACAAGAAGGTCCCCTCGTGAACATTCTGAACCTGATCATGGCATAGCACTTCCAAGCCCAGAACTCTTGCGACTGCATGCTGCACTTACAGGTGTTTTCAACTTGAGTGCTGCTGCTGGATTCTTGGAGTTGTTCAAGAACCCTTCTGATTCTGAGGGTCCTGCTGTAGGCTCTGACTATGGAGAGGACTTTGAATACGAGGTTATAGAATATGATGGTGACAAGATCAGCAGGATGAGGGATTTGACAGCTGCTGTTCGAGGGCTTATACACTGATGTTTATTTAGTATCCAATTTCATACTTTGTAACTACTGTTGTGTCCAAATAGTCTCCCAAGGTCATTCAACATGTCCCACCCAGACCTGCAGAGTCTGAAGCATGTGCTCTTGCACCAAAAGTACTCAGCAACAGCAAGCATTAATGACCACAGGCACTTGAATAGATGCACAGTGCATGCACAGCAGTCATACACATTGTGACAGGGTGCACCCTCAAATTTACTGAATAGCCACAGCACAACATCAGACTCTGTTACGAATCGCTAAGGGGTTATCTTTTTCTTCTTCTCTCCATATCGACATGCACTGCATGGACAGCCTCTGCCTTATTTATCCCAGATCATACGGTTACCGTGGACTTTAGTTATGCCTATCTCTACTGCGCAGCACAGTCGTACTGCGCAGCGCAGGCCGCAGCATCTCCTACTGTACAGCTTCGTCACTATGACTCTACTGTACAGCCTGCCTCGTTTGTACTTATAAGTCTGCGCTGAGGACCACTGTTCCTCAGCTTGACCACTTTGCAATCCATAGATCCTTGTGGTTCTATCTGACTGCCAGTGCCTCCGCTCACTCGCTCATCTCCCTCTGCTCTTATTCGCCTCCTGCTATCGCCAAGGCCTCATAAGCCAGACCCTTCGCTCGCAGGTGTAGCCTGAGGACGACTTCGCTACGCTCAGTCTCTAAGACCCTCAAGGTTCTTAGCATTGAGCTGCCAAATGGAATTCCTTTGAAAGAAATTACAAAACAGGCTTATGAGCTGTTAGGAGAAGATGGCATCTTAAGCAGTGGAAAATTACATTCCTGTTCTGAATGTACTCATCCATATAAAGCTCAAGCTGATTTTTTAACTGGTGATGATCCTGCAGGTGTTGTAGGAATTGATGAAAATGACAATGTTCCTGCTTTACAAGGAGAAGAAGCTCCATTGGCAGTACAGGATGCAGCTGATGCCCAGAATGAGGCTGAAAATGCAATGGTTGTTGATCATAATAATGTGGATGAGAATGAACAATTTGTACCTGTAAAAATGATTGTTTTAGATGGCTTAGTCATGGGGCATAAATATTGTGCTTTCGAGCAATGCACAAAAGAATTGGCAGATAGCCAAAAAGGAGTATTCTGTGCAGAGCATTTTGCCAGCAGAGGTCATTTATGTCATATTAAAGGGTGTGATAATGTAAAATTAGATAAATCAAAGGCTTGTATCAATCATCAAAGTGAATGGAAAGCATTTGTTACAAGATTTGGCCGACAATCTATGCTTGGAGTTAGAAGAATGATAAGAAGAAATGAAAATGAGAATGTGCCATGGTTGCCAAACAATATAACTGCACCTCAACCTCATGATGAAGAAGCAGATGAGGCAGTAGAATATGATAATTATTTCACTGCAAAGACAATTTACTGCATTGAAACAATGGTAGCTCCTTGTGGTGTCGTTGTTGCATGGACAAAATTTCCAAAGGCAGAGTCTCCCACAAATATATTGAAATTTTTAGCATCTGTTTATCCAAGACAGGATGATAGGCCTGCATATATATGCATTGATAAAGCATGTCTGGTACTAAAGACTGCTTTCAGAAATGGTAGCTGGAATGAATGGCAGCAGACTTCTCGATTTGTGGTTGATTCATATCACTACAAAAATCATCATGTCAGTGATTATTTGTGTCGTAAATGGTGTAATCCTGCACCACTCAATGGTTCTGCTCCTAATCTGGTTGTGCAAGACCATGATCAGAATGGGAGACCTTATTACAAGAGAGCCTTCAATACTCAAGTAAGTATACTTATTTTGCTGTATGATATATATGTATATAAAGACTTATTTCTGTTAGGCATGTGAACAACTTAATGCTTGGCTAGGAGGATTTGAAAGAATTGTTAGCCGCATGACTGCAGCTAATTTCAACTGGTTTATCCATGTTATGCTTTTCCTCCATAGTAGAAAAGTTATGGATAAACAATCAAAGGCAAGAACAAGACATCAAGATATTAATGAAGATGAGTCAGAAGATGAGGATAGCAATGCTGAAGAGGAAGAGGAAGAGGATGAAGAGGACGAAGAGGATGAAGAGGAGTAGATAGGAGTATATTTACTGTTAAGCTGGCATTTTGATGTGGTAAAAGTTTGAATATTTCATAAAAATTTGTTGAAGTCATGCAAATATATAATAACAATACCACAACTACAACCACAACCAGCAACAGCAGCATCAGCAACAGCACCAGCAAAGAATCTGACAATTATCATATCCTGAGCAGAAAAATCTGATCTTAGGCTACATCTGTAAGCATATGCTTCAGCTTATGAGGCTTGTAACAATGAAAGATTTGAGAGTAAATAAGAGTAGAGAAGAATTTGCGAGCAAGTGGCACTGGCAGTCAGATAGAATCTGAAAAACTCTTACCAAAATTCTTCAAAAGTTCCACAAAACTATTGCAAAAGTTTATCAGAAGTACCACAAAACTACCACAGAACTCTATCCAGCAATACTTGATACTACAAAATATTGCAAATTGATGAAGATCATTAGCATCAGATTGATTATGATAAAAATTAGTCTAAATTAGTTATGCTACTGACTTATTGATGGTATATATGAGATATATGCCAACAAATATGTAATAGGCCAAGTATGTCAAACAACTAAATTTTTCCAGAAAATTATTACTGAAGTTTATAAATGACGCAGTCATACTGACATGACAGCCCTGCAAATTTTTGAGTCAAGTTTTCTTGAACTCCCACAAAACTACTGCTAAAGTTTATCAATAGTATTGAAGAACTCCTACAAAACTACTACCAAAGTTCATCAAAAGTACCAATAACCTATCAGAGAACTTCACACAATATTTGTTGATGCTATTTTTCAGATTAAGTCATCACCTGACATGATAGTTTTATCATCCTTCCAATAAAGTTTTCTGAAACTCTCACAAAACTACTTCTAAAGTTTATTCAGAGTACCACTGAAGTACCACTGAACTATCACAAAACTCCATCCATGGTTTTTAAACACTATTCACATGTTGTTGAATAAAAGTGGGAGTTTAGTGGGACTAAAATGTAATTTTGAGGGAGTTTTGTGGAAGTTTTGTGGAAGTTTTGTGGAAGAATCAGGACTTTAGTGGAACTCTAGTGGAAGTTTTGTGATATCNGTNGGGGAGTGTAACATACTGCCTTGACCTACCCCTAGTACACCCTACTACGAATGACCTTACACTACCTACCTATCACTACAAGCCCCGGCCGACCCATGATAGACCAGAACGTGCAGGTTCGGCCGGGCTCGGCTGGACCAGATATTAGGGCTTTTGACCACTCGGCTCCATCAGTTATCTTGAGCTTTTCTGCTGAAAGGTGTGAGGGAAGGGAGTGGACGGACGCTCACCCGGCCATGCGTGAGGCCGATCTGCCTCAAAGAAAACGCGAAGTCGCGGTGGGGCGACCGATCGGCGGACCAGATAATGGAGCCAATCCTTCGGTGCGTAAAATGATGCACTGCATGTAGCTCGGCATTCTCGGCTACATGGAGTGCGTCATTTCGTGACTACCAGTGCCGAGTGATTGGCGTGTCATAGGAGGTGCGTTGTGTGCCGCAGTCAATGGAGCCAATCCTTCGGCGNGTAAAATGATGCACTGCATGTAGCTCGGCGTTCTTGGCTACATGGAGTGCATCATTTTGCGACTACCAGTGCCGAGTGATTGGCGTGTCATAGTAGGCAAGTACGTAGTGTCTTAAAAGAGCGTTTGCGAGAGGGCTTGCAGGTCCGACGTTGCGTGTGAGGTGCAGCCATGGCGATACTCGTGTTATCTCATTCATCACCCATTTGTAGGAGACCGCCCCTGATATTGGCCGCCGGTAGGAGGTGCGTTGTGCGCCGCAGTTCGCCCCGCGCCGTTCTGAAAGTTGTCAATGTTTAGCTTACACCCCGAGTAGTGGTCCTATCGATAGGATCGCTAGCCGACCTCTTCAACATAATGTAGGGGGAACGACTACCTCAGACTTAAATGATACTGACATAGTAAATCGAGTTAATTCCAACGGTACGCTCTACTAACCCCGGCTTGCAGGTCCGCCCGATGCGCATTATTTTCTTGGGCGCGGCCTCCATGTACCCACAATCCATAGTATGCCCATGCTCCAAAATCCTGCCTGTTCCATGTTGCTTATATCGCGGCTCATTACTGAACGTTATTCGCCAACACATGGCTGAGAGGCAGACTTCACAGAAATCAGGCAGGGGTGGCCTTACCGCTGGCTATGGACTGCATGCTATTCAACTGTAAACATATAGGGAGGCTCGTGAAAGCTTACATGGCCATGCGTGCATCCTACTTATACTAACGGGCAGGTATTGTGGGTAAGAAACCGTGTTTGCCAATAACAAGAGTTACCTGCAGCTTACCCATGTGATGTGTTCAGACGGTGACGTGTGCACAGAGACGTGGAGATTGCGCATAGTTGCAGTACTACATGGTTGGAAGAGGTTCAGATCAGGGAGGACGCACGCCAACCCGTCTTTGAATCTGGATGGAGGGAGGGGAAGTACGTAGATGACGGAGATTGTTGCGTCCTGGCGTGCCGTCGGAGGTTTAATTGGAGAGCCAAACATAGACTCACTGTCGGTGGCGACGCGGCATCGACGTCATCGACGTCAAGCCCCCTCTCCCCGTTTTCGGCTTTCTTACCCTCTCGGGCTGCCTGGCGAGTGTCCCGCAGTTTGAGTTATGCGTATTTCGTGCTCTTCCTTCAGAGGTCTGCTGTGCGCGCGTCGGCCGCCGTATCCCGTTCCGTGTGCAAGCCCACCCGGGACCTTCTCTCCCGCAGACACCCATCTGGCACCTTCTCTCCAACTCAAACCCACCCGCTGCCGTATTTGGTCTCTCGTACGCAGGCCCAACCGCAACGTCTCCCACCGGTGTATGGCCAATTTTCTCTGTGGGGCGAACACCCACCCGGCGCTATCTTTCGCATGCGCACTCCTACCCAACTCTGTCTCTCATGCGCAGGGCCGCCCACCCGCTGTCTTTACCCAGTTCTTTCCTGTGTGATGGAGCAGGGAAAGTCATATATGCTGTCCTGGTAATGTGCTAGGAGACATCTTCTGTATGTGGAGTACGTACATCAGGAAGTGCGACAGTATTACCAGAGGAATGCATACAATGGAACACAAGGATGCCAGCTGTAAAACTGATTGTGGGAGTTATTTAGGATGATGTTGAAGGGCAATGCAACTTCGGTAGAAAATGTCTGAACGTCATTGTTAGAGACCACCTTCCTAAAATGGTAACGGTGTGTTATCAGCGGATCGCTCCTCGCTTGGCCTCTGTTCTTTACCTTGTTGCCTCGTAGGCACCGGTGTGTCATCATCGCCTTCGCACTTTCTGCTGCTGCACAGAACGGTAGGTCGCAATGACAGCCCGGATGTCTTGCGGGGACTCATAGAGATCGGCAGGCAGAGCGTGTTAATCTCCCCACAAACGTGGTGCACACTGAAGAGTACGTCGTCCTACTGGGTGTTCTTGTTCTCACAAAATCGAGAGCCGATAATCTGTTGTTGGGCACCCGGAAGTATGATCCCCTATATCCCGGTTGTTCGACACATCGCTATTGATTGAGTTGGCGTGCCGCCTCTTGATCCTTAGTCGATTGACCTGCGAATTGGTGTCGCTTCTTTTTCCGCATTTCTGGTCAGTGAGAATGACATCGTGATCTTGAATGCGGTCTTTGCTGACATGTCGCAGATATCGCTATGGGTGAAAACTTCCCTTATCCCCTTGCCGCTTGGACCGAAGATATCGAGTCTCAAAAATTGGTTATCTCTGCATTTTCCGCTCTCATTCCGGGTCCCACTACACCTGAGGTTGTTCCACAGCTCTGCCAAGACGGGTGGTGGGGTGTCCATGAATGGACCCTATTTTCGCAACCCTATGACCCCCAGTTTCCATACCTTGCTTGGATACAATTGCCTCGGACAGATCGTATGTCCATATTGCAACAGGATATCAACATGGAGGACGTTTCCACCGAGGGGGCGTTGACTGGATCCAAGATGCTGGAGCTCAGAGCAGAATGGGATTGGTCGCTGCAAGTGGCGGAATCTATATTTCCTGAAGTGCGAGGACACACGGCTTACAACAGTATCATCCTGCCTGAAAAGGCGCACGAACGATTACGCCATTGCTTCTTCCAACTGGAGTCAGGCCTTGCCTCCTGGAGGGACATAGTGGATGCATTCCGACATGGACAACGAAGCTTGCTAGAGCTCCATGCCTTTGCGGAGTGGTGGAAAGATATAAACCAGACTCCTGATGACTGTCGTAGGCGTCAATCAAGAAACGATGGGGCATATCTACGGGGGTGCACAACAACAGACATTCATGTTTATCATGCTATAGCTCAGCGCCACGTATCTATGTTCCTTGCCGTTGATTCAATCAAAATGGCATACCATCTTCCTCCCAATCGGCGAGTCCAAATTATTCCTCGATTTCAATTTTGCAACATGTACACCTGGTCATTTGACTTCCACACTAAAGATCTTTGGTTCTATCCCCCCTACGTCATGAATCCCTCTGATTTTGAACGTTCTGCTCGAGGATATGGGTCACAATTGGATACATTACGACCATCCCATGCATATAAAAATACCCTTGCCAAGCATCATAGGGAGCGTCAGAAATTGGAAAGTAAGGAAGCAAATTGGACCCCTGCCATCTTTTATTAACATGATTACACAGAACTGGCAGCACAGCCTCCTGGACCATCAAATCTGGAAATAAAAGACTTCCACCGTATTGCACAAAGGGCGGAGCGCCCAACATATTCACCGCGAACAGCAATGGTCTGGGAAAGGGCAAAGATATACATTGATCCTCAAAGACTGAAAACAACAAGAGAAATACGCCGCTATGCCTTTCCGCCATATACCATGCTATGGGCTGGGAAGGAAAGTCGCCAACAAACAAGTTACTTCCATTTTCTGGCACTCCGAGAGGAACTGGCGGTGAGACTGCGGCGAGGTCAGGGGCCTCTGACGTTTCAGGAGTGGAAGGAGATCCTAGGAGACTCTTACTGGAAGAAATGTTGGCCAGATTTCAAGGCAGGCATTACCTATGACCCTGAAGAGTTCTGGAAGTATGGAGGGAGGCTGGTATTTGGTGACCGCGCCAATGACCGCGTCATCGCAGGAAAACGATGCCCCACTCTCAGGTTGGATTGTGAATGCCCCATAACTTCATCTACTGGCAATGACCATGGACTTCGCACACAAGTCATATTCAAAGTGAGCCTGGCAAACATCCGTGATGAACTCAATCAGATGGCGGCATGTCAGGTCAAGTTAACAGGCGCCTGTGAGGGAGATGCGGAGAGCATAAGGCTGCGGATTGAGGGGTATATTAGGGAAGTGGAATGCGGTGGGTATGCGTCAGAAAATTGGAGAGACCGGCAGAATTGGGCATCAAGGCTACTTAGAATGCTGATGATGTGGTATAACTACGATGTAGAGGTTGGCTCAAAGGTCCAAGTAGGCGAGGAAGGCATTGAAGCTCTGTCAGAAGAGGAGTATTACGATATGGAACGGTTTTTGCTTGTGTTCTACTGGCATTCTTTCATGGACCATCTCTGTTTTGTCCTTACGGAGCTTCTGAATCCCGGAAGTGCTATTCACGTGTTCCGGTGCGAACGGCACATTTCCTCTTTGCACTAGGTTTATCAGCGCCTCTCTGTTGTTGTCCTAATGAGAGTTGCCCTTATGTTAACCTATTCCATTGCAAAGATGTCTGGCATAGAAAGCGCATATGAAGGGTGTAAATAAACGAGACTCCTGGCGATCGGGGGGAGAGGGACAACTTCAGCCAAAGTTATGATTGCATAAATTTATGTCTCGGAACGCCAAAGGACTAACATTGAAGGGCATAAATAACTGAGACTCCTGGTGATCCGGGGGAGGGGGATAACTTCAGCCAAAGTTACACTTGCGTAAATATATGTCCCGGAATGCCAAGGCACTAAGAAATCCACCACAATACAACTCCACCAATGGCAAATTATAGTACCGCATTACAATAACAGAGGAAAGGATATCGAGTTGAATGCAAGGAATGAGAGAACTACGCCCTTGGGGAGCTGAAGACGTGGGAAGAACCTTCCTTAAGTTACATTTGCGTGGGAACCAACTTCCTAAAGTTGCGTTTGGAAAAGTCGCGAGTTGTGAGGGCCGCCCCATATTTAGAACTGATTCATAGATGAATCAGAAGACTGAGGCTATTCTGCAAGTATGTGACAGGGTGCAGGCATGCACAAGAGGGAGAGGGAAATGGGAGAGATGCACAACAACAGGGTATATGAAGGAGAGGGTGGCACAGCACAACATACATGTGACAAGATGCATGGGAGAGTAGCAGATGACACAGTATGGCAGACACTGAAGACAGCATGAGTCATGCAACATAAAGGCAGCACAAGTGCATGCATGTGATAAGGTGGCATGATGGCACAAGAGTAGGGGCTTGGACTCGGGCTCGTGAATGAGGAGAGCCAGCAGTGACTGTGCATGCGAGACGGTGAAGGCGACATGGCTGTGCCTGTGTGAGAAGTTGGTTGAATGGCACATATGTGCAAGAGGTCTGTAAGTGGGCCATTGGGGGTCTTGGACATGAGCGGGAGTGGATACACACAATGGCGCATTAGGGATGGGCGACACAGCAGCGCCAGGAGCCGGATGCATGCAAGGCTGCTATGGGAGTGGTGAAATGGGGTGCATAACTGTTTGTGAGAGGAACGGGGCAGGTCATATCTGCACGAGAGGGGCGGCTGGAGCACATGATGCCCGGGCACATAAAGGTGCAAGGGCACATGCATACGCATGATGGAGAGGTGGACGGCGTGGGCACGGGCGGATGGCGCAGGCACAGGTGGACGCACGGGCACCGCGAGGACGAGGGTGGCGATACGTGCAGAAGTGTGCGCAAATCTGCGACGGTGGGTCTGGGCTGCACGCGAGCGGTAGAAAACGGGAAAGCGTACACATGCGGGAGATGGCCGTGGTGCACATGAGA
>SEOQ01000862.1:0-11910 GCA_004679275.1 Dentipellis fragilis
CGTGGAGCTAACGCCGAAGGGAGATGGTGCAGGCAGGATCGCGAAGGCGCCGCCGCCTGAGGCATTCCAGTTGATACTGATATATTTCTGCTGCAAATCAGGACGAGACCACGAAGCAAGACTGGTAGACGCACCCCAGAAGCAGCAATGACATTCGTGTCCCACGCGCTGTTGGACACCTTCACGTTCTCGTAGCCATGCTCTTTCTTTGCTGGTTGTCCGAAGACATGGCTGCGTCGCGTTGGGTGTGGTGATCGCATGCATAGATGCTGCTGGACTCACCGGTATTTTGATGCCCGTACGAAACGAGACATGTATTCGGATGCTCTGGTGCTAACAGGAAAAGGAGATCAGTCAATTGTGACTGACGATGGGGAGAGATGGATGTGAGTGTGTTTGTTGCGGCCTTGCAACGGTGCTGCTGTGCCAGACCAGGCGTCTAACGGAAACCGTCGATAAGTGGCACGGACCACGGACCGCGTTTTAACGAACTTATGCTGCAAAGCTGAAGACATCACGGCCGACTAGCTCAGCTGGTTAGAGCGTCGTGCTAATAACGCGAAGGTCTTGGGTTCGATCCCCACGTTGGCCATGATATGCTACTCACAACGTTTTTTTGTTCTCACTCTGTCAGAGGGAAAGCGGATTCAATCGCTCTCAGTCTTGTGTTGACGCATTCATGTTCTCATTCTCTTCGCAGCCTTTTGACCATAGAACTGTCACCTGGATTCTTGGATCCTAGCACATTAAGCTTACACTAGATAGCTCAACCGCCTCGCTACGGTTCCTCACCAATCGTATACATGAAGGCTTCATAGGAGAACGAACCCCCTATGGTTTCCTCGTCCCAGCTTTCACTGCGCAACAGTTTCTCACTATGAATCCCGCCAGCCTCCGCCAGCGCCAGCGCTTCCGCACGGTCCGCCCGCTTACCGTGCGCCCTTCTCAAAAGCCTCAACAACGGCCTAATCCACGCATCCACTAGCGGCCTAAACGGCGCCCTCATTGCCTCCAACAATGCCTTCTGCTCGTCAGAGAACGGCATCAACGCGCTCAGCTTGGCGCGCCCGTTCGCAGTCCAATCGCTGTGGCACCAGTCTGCCAGCGTGGGATGGCGCGGCCGCAGCAACCTCCCGTCCAGGGTGAGCTGTATCGTGCACCAGATGAGGATGTACACGAAGGACTCCAGGTCGTGGCGGTAGCGATGCATCGAAGGCTCGTCGGTGAGGAGTTCGAGCGCCATGAAGGGCGTCGTGCCGATAGGATCTGTCGGCTTCCGGGAGGGCGCCTGCGTCTTGAGGTCTAGAGCCATGTCCCAGTCGTTGAGCACACCGCAGACATCGCCGTCGCTATCCCGGTGAAACATGAGGTTGTCGACACTCAAGTCGCGGTGAAGGACCTTCGCTTCCATAAAGACTGCCCGGTGGCCTGCAGATAGAGGTTGCGTTAACATAAAGTCACCGGAATGCAATCGAAATCTCACATCGAACGTTGTCCACAAAGATAGTCTTGAATTCCTCCAGTGTTTGGGCGTATTGCAAACGTTCGTACCGAGCGCATACGAGCACCCTAAACACTCGCTCATCTTCAATTCGTTCCCTCAGTCCCATCTTGAACCTGGGGAGATCAAGGCTTTCGCCCTCCAAGCAAAGCGAACACTGCAGATCAGGAACATGCTTCTTCCAGCGCGATCCCACCCGGTCCCGAATCGTGCGAATGAGCGCGTCCTCCCGCCCACGGTATGCAAGTGGCCAGCTTATTTTTGCAATGAGGTCATCCGATGTGCATGCTTGGACCGACCCAGAGGTAGGCCGAAGAGGTAGGACGACAGTTCCACGTCCAATAAGCCCGCGCTGAAGATGAAGAGCGTCGTCCGTGACAGTGAAAGAAAACCCCGCCGGTGTAGTAGCGTTCCCGGATCTGTTGAGAGCATTTGACATATCCAGATTACTACCTCTAACAGAAGATCGAGTCTCGTTGAACGACGGGCTGAGCAGAGGTTGGTACCCGACCGCCTGCGCATCGCAAGAGTCTATGGCTACGGCCGTCAAGACAGTAAGCCAGGGGTCCGCAAACAAGTCAAAGGCCTGGCTCCGGACGATGCCCATGCGATCGAAGTACCAAAGTGTGGCCTTCGTGTTTTGAAGGAGAACACCTGTGACATAGCGCCGGTTCCCCGCAAGAGCCAGCGCATTGGCAGCATAGTTCAAAAGCCGTATCTCACCCGGAGTAGCGTTGCGCGCGTCCTGCGACCATAGGCTTCTCGCAAAGCTATCGGTCGATCGACCCTCGTCCATCTCATCGTCTACAGCGCCAATGTCACCAGCCCGCTTCTCGTTGAACGGTGCTCCCTGAGGCCGCGTGAACTCTCCCGTCAAGGGAATGCTCAAAATCTGAGCAGCCGTGTACGCGTCGCGCACTGTCTCGTCGTTCAGGGCCATCCGCACACTCTCGTCTATCCGGCGGACTAGGTCGGACCCCGTTTCCTTTGCAGTATCGGAGGTCAAGATTTGAAAACCCACACGGCAAGGACTATTGGTGCGCACGACCTTCGCGTCGTCTACCTGCTGGAGCGCGTGGTTCACGAGGTCGAAAAACACCCGATAATGGTCTTCAGTGGTGGTGGAGCTGAAGAACTGATTCTCCAGATCCATAGGTGGCTCGAAATCCCATTCGTCCCAGTGTAGATCCGCAGAATCGTAGCCCCAGACGTGCTTGACAAAAGTGGTGACGGGAATGTCCTCCCGGAGCGCATTCAGGTCGTCCTGGAGCGAGGAATTCACTTGGGCATATGCATCAGCGGTCATAATTGACGTTCAATGATAGTATGACTTACCGAAGCTTTCGCGAGTCGTGCGCATTGTGGCAAGTGTCTCGAGGGTGAACAAGTATCGAAAATGCAGGATTAGTAGGTGCACGAACCACATTTATAGCCCCGGGGTCGTCGTGGAAGAAAGGCATGCTTTCATCTGCAATGGACGCTTTGTGACTGTGGCATCAAGCATGTCGAACGAAAGGAAAGCCTTCGAGTACTTCGAGTCTGAACGACGAGTCGTGCAAGAGAAAGGCCACCTGCACGTGGAGCTCAGCTGCACTAGCGCCCTCCCTCCACGTGATCGTGTATGCGCGCCTAACTTCCGAGTCTCGCGGGCCGATCGCTTTGGCCGCGGCCCTTTCGTGTTTCTCTCTTCGACTACTTACCTCTGCGGATGAACAGATACGTATTATCAAGGGAG
The DNA here is from genome assembly GCA_004679275.1 of Dentipellis fragilis. NCBI lineage: Eukaryota > Fungi > Basidiomycota > Agaricomycetes > Russulales > Hericiaceae > Dentipellis > Dentipellis fragilis. The sequence goes on from SEOQ01000862.1 coordinate 3,237, forward strand.
GTGCGTTACTGCTCTTCGGTCGAATGATTGAAGCCTCTTAACCCGGATGAACAGTTATGGTTGTGTTTTGTCGCTTAGACGAACATCTTATGAACATTTGCATATCGATCCATCTAAGTCTATCATGAGGACAAACTCTACTTCGATATAGATGGTATAAGCTGCTACGGAATGCTCACCAGTCACCCAATGAGCATGCTGCTATCGGCGCCGGCACCCCTCGGATTCCTCGGCGATCTACTCAACAACCTCTAGCCTTCCACATCGATCGGTTTTCATGTCCCCAGACTCTTTCAGAACAGCATCACCTACATCAAGCAGGAACATAGCCTTGGGAGAACCCCTTCAAGCGCAATATTACGACGATGCATGACTGTGTTCTTTACACCTATCAAGTTTTCTCTCACGGACGTGCCTATAAATCGACTCGGAGTTGATGCGCTCAATGGCTCTGGTTCCATTCTTCGAGTCTGCTGCGCACTCCCTCCGTTGTCTCGAATGTCGACTACCAAATTTCGAGTCGCAATCTGGTGTGTCCCTCCTCTCAGTCTGTAGCCTGACGAATTATAGATCCTCTTTGCTAGCGGTGGAGGTATAGGTGGCTTGACGCTCGCAGTGACCCTAGGGCGCTACGGCGATATACCTGTCGACATATACGAGTCAGCACCCGAGATTGGGACGTTGGGTGCGGGGCTGGCGGTGTCGAAGCGCACATGGGATGTGATGCGTCGGCTGGGGTTTGAGAGCGAGATGAAGAAGCGCGGGTTCTCTGTGCCCCAGGAGGGAGAATGTACGTCCTACTTGTTCATCTGCGGCTAGGGGCGGCTCATGAAAGGAAGGATAGGTCTCGTGATGCTCTTTCGGAGGAGTGACCAAGCGGAACCTGGAGTTGATGTTTGTCGGGTAGTCGCCCCTTGTAGGTGATGTATATGGAATATGCAGGTTATGCGATGCTTATCAGTTACATGACAGATAACATGATTCCATTACACCGTATGCACCTCATGGAGATGCTGCAAGCCCTCCTTCCAGCCAACTGCACTATCCACACGTCAAAGCGCTTCACAACTTATACTCGCAACACGGACGGGTCACTCACGTTGCACTTTGCGGACGGACACACCGCCGTCACGGACGTGCTAGTGGGAGCCGATGGGATCCACTCTGCGGTACGCGGTGCGGTCGGCAGCGATCTGCTAGAATCCGGTTTTCTTCCGGATGGGCTGCGGTCCTCCGAAGCCTTATTGAAGTCTATCGATCCAAAGTGGACAGGCACAGTCCTGTATCGCAGCCTCATTGCGCCTGAGAAAGTGCGGCCCGAGCACTCAGTGTGGACTGGAGAAATTACTTGTGTACGTCCTGTGGTCTCGCTTATCCGCGCGTTGTTCCAGCCTAACTTCGTGCATTTTTAAAAGTATAGCGGGAAGGGAAAGGTACCCACACAGATTTCAACGAGATTGCGGAAAAACTCAATGAAGCCATATAGCATTTGATCGCATATCCTGTCTCCAACGGCGCGTTCATCAACTTCCTCGCTTTCTACACCGTTCCAGGCGGTGAAGGAACCTCCTTCACTGATAAATGGGTAGCCGAAGCTCCTAAAGAGGACGTTATTGCTCCCTTCGAAGGCTGGGAGTCTGACGTCCAGGAGCTATTGCAGGTTCGTGTCTCTGTGTCGATTGGTCAAGACAGCGATGTCTAAGATCTAAGGCCTTGGAAGGCTCTCGACACGACGGCTTTGCGCTGGACACCACATGTGATGGAATCCGTTCCGTTCGCGGCTCATGGACGAGTTGCGATTCTTGGTGATGCAGTTCGTACCAATTTTAGTAACTCGTCCTATGGAAATTTAGCTTCGAGCAGATGCACGCAATGACGACCCATCTTTCGGCCGGAGCAGGCCAAGCCATAGAGGTATCTCTATTCCACATTGCTCGCATCAACTCACCAACTCAGTCTATTAGGACGCATATCTACTTGGCAGAATTTTGTCCCACAATGATACAACACCGGAAATAATTCCCCAGGCGTTGCAGATCTACCAAGACATTCGTCTGTCATTTTCTCAAGCCGTCGTCGCGCGGTCTAGGGAAACGGGACTCATGTACGAGTTCAACGGCCCCGAATACGACGGTGTAGATCGTGAGGATGAAGAGTCTCTCGGGAGATGGAGGAAGAGGATATGCGATAGATGGCAATTCCAGTGGAATGAAGATCCGGAGGGCCAGTGGGAGGAGGCCGAGAGCAGGCTCCGTGCGATTGAAGAAAGCAAGTGATACTTGACAGTAGAGTTCAAGCTGTAAATCCTTTAAGCTTGCCTCTATATATTTCCTTTTCCAAAGCAATGTCTTCGATTCTTCGTAGAAATGTCATGTAGATAAAGCAACCAAATAGCTCGAGCACCTGAAATCGAGCATGTTCAAGTTGTCTGCAAATCGACATTTCCTCAGTGAAGTACTTGACTTGTCTGAGTACGTAATGACCTTGACACCGCTCTTCTTCCCCCTCACCCGCCGCCTAGTTGCTTGTGCGTGTACGATCTCAACGTGTAATCCACCATTTCATATTCTAAAGGACCTCTCTATCCATGGGCAAGGGCAGGAAACGTTCAAATTATGCTGGTCTCGCGAGTTTTCTTCCTGAACTCTCTTCGACGACGACGCCCACACCACGCACCTACCTCGCAACCTTCCACAAACGCCGTATCGGCCGAATCCTCTGAAACCTTGACATCTACGCAGAGAGAGCCATTCGAGGATTTGCAAACTCAGACCATCTCAACTTTGCTAATAATTCGTCGGCCGGACGAAGAGGCTGAAGTCGTACAACCCCCGACGAAGAAACGCAAGACCACGCCTGCTCCCCCACCCGAACCAATCACTCTCACCACAGATGAAACATCTATAACCCTAGACCAGAAAGTCACATACTATGACGCGTCTATACTCGGTCCACCCCATTATACAGATGCAACACAGGTTCCAGAGCATCTACAAAAATGTACGCCCTGCCCTCTCCTTCCCTCACCCCCATATCCTCAATTGACGTCGTGCGTAGACTTCGCCCAACGGCATCGCTTCTTCTCGCTTTATGACGAAGGTTGTTTGCTAGATGAGGAGGGCTGGTACAGTGTCACGCCGGAAGCCGTCGCAGACCAGATTGCAGAACGCTGCAGGTGCGGCACCGTCCTCGACGCATTCTGCGGCGTCGGCGGGAACGCGATCGCCTTCGCGCGCACATGTGAACGTGGTGCGCTTCACTTTCCTCCTACCTGCGCCATCTTTAGATGCTCATGGTTCATGACGGGCATGCAGTAATTGCACTCGACATCTCCCCAATCCGCCTCGCTCTCGCACGGCATAACGCTGAGATATACGGCGTCGCAGACCGCATAGAGTTCATCCTCGCCGACTACATGTCCTTCGCACGTTCTATTCGCGCAGACCCTGCAAACCGCCCCATCGACGTCGTATTCCTCAGCCCGCCATGGGGCGGTCCTGCCTACCTCGACGGGACTACCAACCCAATTCCAGACTCGGGTTCTGTTGACCCACCCGTGGTACATCCAGAATACAGCCTCACGAGCTTGAAGCCCGCGTCAGGGACCGAGCTCGTGCGTCTGGCGCGGGGCTTCACGCGTAACATCGCGTTATATATTCCGCGCAATTCGCGTTTGGACGAAATTGCGGCGTTAGGGGAGATACTCAGTGAGGACAGTGAGGTGGTGGGGATGGGCGGGGGAAAAGCGAAGACGAAATTGGCGAAGGGAGGGAAGAGGAAGGGCGAATTGATTGAGATCGAAGAGGAGTGGATGGGAAATAAGTTGAAGGCGTTGACGTGTTACTTCGGAGGGCTGGTAGCGGAGCAGGAGCATCTTTTCGACGAAGCATAGGAAGCGATGGTTATTGTGAGGATGCAGAATAAAGTGGTAAGCTGTCAGGAGCATCGATCTGGATTACCATGTTGTATTAACATGTCTTTAGATCACTCGTTAGGAAGGAGACGTATTGTAGTTCTCGTAGTGAAGCCACAAGTTGCGCAACCTCGGCTCACTCGAGTTGTTCTCGGAGCACTTTGCGATTCTCGACACAGACTGCATGCGAGATTTCGCAACGAGGTGTCATAAGCTTCGCGATGGTCCTCCTGCGCATGCCGACCATTTCCCTGTTTCCCCCATTTAACTGCCGCAGTCGTTCGGTCGCATACTATTGTGGGGAAGCGGTCGTCCACGGTTTCAGTAGGTCTCTCAAATTTTACATGCTAAATAGGCCACGGGGAGGCAGCATTCACCCGAACGCATGCTCATTCACCAACATGATTGTGGACGCACAAAGCGATCGGCCACGATCTCAGTCGGTCTCTGAATTTTGTTATGCTCAGGCCCCTGCATCATGGCTCGCATTGTCCTCGACAATAGGACTTACTAGCTCCCCCCGCAGTCCGGCGCTGATGTTGACTTGGCGTTTGCTATAAAGCATCGACGCCTGTGCGTCCTTCCCATTCTCTAACGCCTCCCCCCCAAACGCGATTTGCTTTGATCAGTCCTCATTGTGCGTATGTTGTGCTCACTCTATAGACATTGATGATGCTCAACTGTGCCAGCCATCCAGTACAATCTCCCAACCTCTCCATCTCCTAACCCTTCCAATTCTCCATCGCTTACCTTGTCGTCAACCATGGCCAGCTCGCAGTGGGGAGGCCCTATATCTCAAATATCCGATAGGTCTGTGGCCCCCACTACACGCGATCAACGTCGATATTAACAATAGATCAAATGTCTAGGAGCATGCTCAACCTGTAGTTCTTTTGCGGCTCCCTGGAAGCAAGGAAAGCTCAATCGCGCTGAATTCGAAGAACGGATGCGGATGCATGAAGCCGAGCTATCAGCATGGCAGTCCTGCCACAGTACTACTTCGCCAGTCGCGTCTTTACCTCCAGAAATCCTGACGGCCATCTTCTTGTACGTCACGGAAATAGACGCTCCGCGCGCCAATACATATCCTGGCGGACGTCATCGCAAGTCGCTGGGATGGATCAAGATTACACACGTTTGCCCACGCTGGAGGCAGATAGCCCTTGGAACACCTTTGCTGTGGCGAAATATCGTCTTACGGGCAGGTGGAACGGAAACGATGCTTCAACGCGCAGCGGGTGTCCTTCTGCGAGTCAATGTAGCCACCAACCCTCGCAAATTCCGCACTCAACTGGCGCCCCTACAGAAGCCTACATCTCGCCTCCAAGTTCTTTCCCTTGTAATGATGGGGGGATGGCGTAATGGGAGGAGGTCAATGGCGCTAGTTCCACATACTTGGCTCTGCAATGCCCAGGACTCGATGCGCGAATTGAGCCTCGATTTCGTCTACTGCGACTGGGGACGACTTCGCTTTCCCGCCATGGTCAGCCTGAAGCTCTCCTACTTGGGATTGAGACATCAGCGGGCAGCCATGAAGCATCTTCCGACGGTCTCGATGCTTGCATCTGCTCTCGCGACAATGCCAAACCTCCAGATTCTGGACCTCTGTAACGCCGTCTCCCCCAGAAGTCTACCGAAGGACAGCACAGATCCTTTCATACGTACCCCATTGCCTAATCTCTCAACATTTAACATCGACATGGACATGAGGCTGTGCACGCTATTATTGCGGCACTTGGCGATCCCCCACGAAGCAGACATCGTCATCATCTCGCGGGACGACGAGCCAGACATTCAGAGTCTGGCTGCACAGTTGGACGAACTACAGGACTATCTCGTCGCCTATCCGGCGCATGCGGCACCTGCCTTCCACTTGACGATTGCTTATAGGGCATGGCGAGCCGAGGTCCACGCGCAGGGCTCCGTAGCCGGCAGCTTCCACGGGATCTTCGATTCTGATGCGGAAGGCATGACTATACTGCTGGGCAAGCTTCCCCTCGCCGATGCCGACCATCTCGAGCTCGGTCCGTTCGGCTTCCACCGCGACAACCTTCCCAACTGGAATCAGATCTTTGGGAGTATCAACTTGAAGCTACGCAGGGCTCGCACTGTAACGATCAATCTAGAGACGAGTAGCGAAGTTTTGCTTGCATTGCTGGAGCGCGGCCCCCAGATGATGCCGCTCCTCAAGACGTTGGTCATACGCATCGACTTCATCGACCAGATGCCGGACAGGGATTTGTTTCGAGCGCGCCTGGATGAGTTGTCATCGGTGGAGACAATCGAGGTGCACACTTACGCTCTTTCTCTGGAGGAAAAAATGGAGGACTATATGGATGGTGTCCGTCCTGAGGTCCGTTATGTCACTTTGAACTGGAATGTTTGAGCTGCCAGTTATTTCTCGCGTCCTGTGGAGAGGGTTTTTTTCCTTTGGAATATCATGGCCTTTTTGGATATATCGTCTGATAAGACTTCACGTGCAATAATGACCCCTTCCCCCGCCGCCCGTTATATGGAGTAGTCTTGAAGTGTATGGTTTCGAAGTGAAGTCGTTAGTAATGGGGACATATAGCTGGAGTAACGGTCCAGGACTGCCGCCGTCAAATTGTAGGTATTTTCTTATCCCGCAGGCGGGTGCATGGGCGGAATCGCGGGCTGGACTCAAGATGAGGAATTATACGAAACGAAACTGTACTTCAAGACTTCGTATTGTGGACGCACTCGCAACAAGGCCTCATCTGGGGCCGTATCCACCTCAGGCCTGCGTGCGCGGCCTATATTCCGAGATATATGATCGACCACATCGTCGCCACGACGCTCCGGTCCCTGGACACCCTGTTTGCGTTGCTGGAGCGCGGGCCTCAAACTATGCCGCTCCTCGAGACGCTGGCTGCCGGACAGGGAAGAGTTTCGCATGCAGCTGGATGCGTTTACTCGTGCGTTGTCGGTCAAGACAATCGAGGTGCATGCTCGTGCTCATTGAATCGAGTGGATGGAGGAGTGTATGGACGGTGCCCGTCCTGAGGTCCATTACTATGTCATTTTGGAAGAATGAGCTTGCAGTTATTTATCGTGTCTCGTGGAGTTTTTTCTTCTTCTTGGGAATATCATAGCCTGTGTGGATACATACATCATCCGATTAGACTTGACATGCAATAAGTACTGTTGGGTCGTGTCTAGGGCAAATGATTTGCGGGAACGCCTGCCAAGGCCAGCGTTGGTAGGACAAGAGCCGAGCGAGCTCGGCTGCACATGTTTCGTGAATATATCTATGACACCCGGGCCGTTGAAAGCACTAAACAGGCGAGACGCAGGGATTATCGATGCTAATTTGGGGAGCCGCCTGCTGAATCGTGTTCTGAAGCCGACGGTTTTTGGTTGTCTATCAGAAACGAAATCATTGATATGTCTATCCAAGAGATTCGACGATACGCTATGTACTGACCGGAGCAGGAGATAGACTTGCAGATCCATTAGCAGCGCACCATTGAAGAATGATTACCACGCGGGGACTTCCGACTGCACAGTCCCAGTCGTACATCAGCATAAATGCGCACAAATAGTAAATACAAACGAGAGGCGCCAAGACCAGAGTATCTATCCGGATGTCCATGCCCGTGGTTATTGACAAACAATATGGTGGTACATACCGACAAACAATTGCAACTTGAACTTGAAGAATGCGGCCCGGACCTCTTCAGCCCGGGTGACTGAAACTGGCGTGACACGAACCCTATCCGTTCTCCTCAACGAAAAAGGCGGTATCAATATATCATCGACGATGCCGTCATCACGAAGCACGACGAAGATGCCTTCTACGTCGTCACGAACGCGGGGAGGTGCGAGCGCGATCCTGCGTGGTTCAAGGAGAAGCTGGAAGAGTGGAACAGCAGTGTGAGCGCCGCTGCAGGCAAGGTCGAGCACGAAGTGCTGGAGAACTGGAGTCTCCTGGAGCTTCAAGGTGCGTGGTCTTGATTATCCTCTTTGAATTCAATTGAGAGCCATTTCTGTAGGACCGGAGGCTGCGAGCTATCTTCAGGGCCTCGTATGACCTGAGCGCCCTCGCATTCGGCAAATCCGCGTTCGTCCTCATCGAGGGCTTCAACCTGCACATCGCGCGCGGCGGCTACACCGGTGAAGACGGCCTTGAGGTGGTTTGCATCCATGCTTCCTTACGCGAAATGCCAATTTTTCTTGTATTTGAAATATTGTTGTAGTATGCGGCTGCTGATGGCTACTCCCCCCCGGCACATACTGTCGAGGTAGCGAAGTTGCTCTCCAATCCCCCGTGCGGCTGACCGTCCTCGGCACGCACGATAGCTTGCGCCTTGAGGCGGGCATGTGCTTGTACGGCAAGGACCTGGACGAGGATACTGTGAGGGCGTAGGGCGTCGTGGTCAGGTGTCGGTCGGGATGACGGTCGGGATGATGCCACACGTTCATGTGGCTTTGCTTGCTCATGCTCTGTTTGTTTACTTCCATGTATTTAGTCTCTTGAGGGCAGTCCGTCGAGCCCTCGAGTTCTCAACTCTGTGTCTTTTTTGCCCACTTCTTGTCGTGCATTCTCGGCCGCCTCTGACAAGTTTGAGAACTCCCCATCAAATCTCGTCATTCTACACTTACTTGATGGCTAACCCTAACCAAAATGACAACTTCCCTTTATGGATATGACATCAAATGCTCCTTCCCCCGCTCCGGCAGCCCCTAATCCCCAGCCCTTCGCTCAGCTCTTTGAACTCCTCACCCACAGCATTCAGGGAA